>DWPU01000094.1:0-11020 GCA_018251975.1 Urbanus esmeraldus
ACATGTACACACACATTCACGCAAGCACATACTAAAATATTCGCTTACACATACAAAACAAGCAAAAGACGTGTGACCTACACACTCACACTTACAGAAATATTCACACAACATACACAAAGACAAAGTCACACACACTGTCGAGAATGTTTTTTCACCGATAGTATGTTACACAAATCTTCACTATGTAAGAAAAAGATAATTTTATTTAATATTTACTTATTTATATCCATATAAATAAATCTTTGCTACTACTACTTTACCACTAAAGACACAAAAAGTAAGAAAAACCTAATTGTAAATAATTTTAGGAAAAAATGATACATAACATCTTTTTCAGGAGTTTTAGTGGGCTATCCTTTCGGTGGTGCTGCGTACCTGCTGTGGAGCCCCGCTGCGCCCTTCCAGCTCATCACCGTCGCCTTGCTGTTGAACCTTGGTATGGTTCTTACGGGATAGCCATGTCTCAGTGATGAGCTTTTTATGTAAAAAAAAAACGTATACTTAGTACTTACCTATTACTTACATGCCAATTGTAGTAATTAATGCGAATCAAGATTTTAATATTTTAATTTTACAACAGGATTGCAATACATGTTCTTGAATAAAGAGGATTATAATATGGTAAGTTGATACACGTAAAGTACATACAAGAAGTATTATTTTAGTATAGTTCATAAGAAGTAGATATTTCCTTTAGTATTTATTGCTCGGGGACTAGGTAGTTAAAAGTTTTAGAAAAAATAGTGGCAAAAACGTTACCGGTATCTTGTCCTCTTATTTCTAAAATTTGCCGCCCCCTGAAACTGAACGATTAAGGATTACATTTTTGGAGATTTTGGACCCCTTAGTTGTGAACTTTCAACGTGTGGTGGTGTTCTGTCTTGTCGCTTGCAGGTGGACGAGTCAGTGACGGAGCTGCCCGAGGCGAGCGCGTCCGGGTGGCGCGCGCTGGCGGCGGAGGCGCGGCGCGGCGCGGCGGGCGGCGGCGCGGGCGGCGTGCTGCTCACCACCAGCGTCATGGCCGCGCTCGAGCCCGCGCTGCCGCTCTGGATCACGCACAAGTTCCATCCCCAGGTAGGTGGTGAACGCACAGTGCAGGTGATACCAGTCTCGGAGCTAGCTGAAGCGTGATCCGCCTGACTTACACGTAAGGCGATGATTTAGTAGAACATAAAGGTTGACATAAAGGTTGACATAAAGGTGGTAGAATGAAGGTCTTCTTTTGAAGTGAGGGAAATATCGCCAACCAATAATGCAAATTTAACATTCTTTAACGACTTGTTTTTAAAGAACTTTTAAAAGATTTTTTCTTAATAATTTCATAAATCAAAGGTGTCTAGGATTTGAATCTCGGGCCTTCAGGCCAAATTTGAATCAATAAAGCATCACTGTTTTTTTGTTATTTAAGTAATATTAATAAGTATCATTTAATTTTTGTTAGACATTAAAAAAGGTCTCTTTGCGCTATAGTTTGCTGCGCTAAGTTGTAGCCTTTTCAGGCAGTCAATAACATCACTATGTGTGTACCCAGCGGTGGGCACTGGGCGCGGTGTTCCTGCCCGACAGCGCGGGCTACCTGGTGGCGACGAGCGCGCTGGGCGGCGCGGCGCGCGCGCTGGGCGCCGAGCGCGTGGCGCTGGCCGGCCAGCTCGCCGTGGGGCTGGCCGCGCTCGCCGTGCCGCATGCCACCTCCGTAACTAACACTCTTTGTTTGTATCTCATTATTGACTAGCTGATCCCCGCGATTTTACCCGCGTTTAAGAAGGAAAAAGGAATACATGTTTAAACATAACCAACATCCCGCTCTCTCGCGACGCAAACGTGTCAGAAATTGTAACTACTTAAGTACTAGAGAAAAATAATAAATATGTAGATATGCAGGGCGAGTATTTCAAGTAGGTATACATGACATCCGAAACTATAAGGAATACGACTAGCTTCAAGGAATTCGGGTTTTCATAAAAATAAAAAGTTATTTATCTATTTGGTTAGATTTTTACGATCAACGGACAGCATTTTTTACTATTTCCTATAGTAACACATTTGACCATCCACGTACGCTTGAAAAAATCACTCTAGATAAGTAATGCGACTACTAAGATAGAATAGCCATTGTTCAGTTATAGTGGGAGTGGCGCCACAAAACGACAGCAACAAGCACCTATTATCTGTGCCTCGTAACAAGCGTGTACCTACAGATAAGCCAAATACCTAGTTAATACACGTAGTTGCGTGTTAGGTGGCGTGGCTGGGCTGCGCGCAGCTGGCGCTCGGCTGCGGGCTGGGCGCGCTGGACGCCGCGCTCGTGCCCGCGCTGCTGCACGCCGCGCGCGCCGCCCGCGCCGCCGCCGCGCTGCTGCAGGCCGCCGCCAGCGCCGCCTACGCCGTCGGTGCGACACACACACACACACACACATGCACACACACACACACACACTTACTCTCTCACACATAAGATTTAATTAGTAATGATATATTACATAGCAATAATTCTGTTACTATTGACTGATTATAATTATGATTTCTGTGTTTCTTACATGTATATACTTTTATTTCTTAAATTTGTCATTAACTTAAGGAAGAGCGGAGGCTTCCACTACAGGTACATTGTGCTTAAAGGAAGCCACCTGTCACTTTTGTAATGTAAACTTACGAATTGAATAAAGATTTATTATTATTATTATTATTATTATTGTTATTGGTTCTTACGAATCTCGACTTATCTTTAAAAAACAAATCGGTAATCAATGATGCTCACGGGCGCGAACCAAGTGAGCACCAAGATGAAAATTATGTATTTGTAACTGTAGTGTCTATGGTAGTATCTATTTGTAAAAATTTTCTAACTATTCTACAAGTATTAAGGATTACTGCTTTTTGTAAGGTAATATATGTGTATGGAGATAAATTTATGGATTTTAATGATGTATGCAATACTTTGGGTATAACTCCTGTGGTTGAAAGAACCACAGGGATTATGGTAACTTTTTTCAGTCCCCACATCCTTATGATTTCGTCTTTAAGTTCTATGTATTTTGTTAATTTATCGGATATTGTATTTTGAATATTATGTGTGTTTGGTATTGCTACATCAATAATAAGTGCAGTTTTATTGTTTTTATCTATAAAGGTAATATCCGGCCTGTTATAATGAACAGTTCTGTCTGTAAGAATGGCTCTATCGTAATACATTTTATAAAAAGCGTTTTCTAGCACAGTTTTGGGGGTATATTTATAATATGGTGTTGGTGGGTCATTTAAAAGTCGGTATTGGGTGGCAAGTTTTTGATGAATAATGTTTACAACTTGGTCATGCCTATGTTTATATTCAGTCTGTACTATGGAAGAGCAAGCGCCGGTAATGTGTTGAATAGTCTCGGGTGATTTGTTACATTTCCTGCATATATCTATTACATTATGTCGTTTAATTATATGTTTACTGTAATTCCGCGTTTCTATAACCTGGTCTTGTATCGCTTGCATAAATCCCTCCGTCTCGGGGAATAATTCACCATATCTTAACCAGGCATTAGACGCTCGCTTATCAATATGAAGTTGGCTTAAATCTTTCAGATGTCTCCCATGTAGGGCCTTATTTTTCCATGTGTCAAGTTTTGATTGTATGCTAACCGTTTCTTCATGTTTTTGTGTACTTTTATTGTAGAGATTTAGTGGTGTAAGTCTGCGATCATTGTGTGCTATTAATTCATGTAAAATAGATGTTTCTGCTTTTCTATAAAAATAATTTCTGAGTGTAGTGACTTGTTTGTTGTGCAAATTGTGAATGTCGATGACACCTCTTCCCCCTTCGGCTCGTGGCAAAGTCATCCTTTGAAAACAAGCTCTTGGATGATGTTTTCTATGTTTAGATAACATAGTATTAACATTACGCTGCAGTTGTAAAAGTTCTGATTTCGTCCAGTTTATTATTCCAAAAGAATAAGTAAGTATCGGAATAGTGTATGTGTTTATAGATTTGATAATGTTTCTAGAGTTTAATTGAGTTTTTAATATAGAGCTTAGTCTTCGTTTAAATTCTGTAATTAGTAATATTTTTGTGTCTTTGTAGTGAATGAGATTAGACTGGTTGTAACCTAGATATTTGTACGCACTATTATCTTGTAAGGAATTAATAAGTTCGCCCGATTGTAATTCGTGTCGGTGTTCATGAGGTATGCCGGCTACGAGGGAATTTATTTTACATTTGTCAATACCAAAATTCATACATATGTCTATTGAGAAATGTTCCGTAACACTAATTAGGTTATGCAAATCAGCTTCTTTTGAGGCGTATAATTTTAAGTCGTCCATGTATAGAAGGTGGTTAAGTTTTAATTCTTGCTGGTCATATTCTTTTTCAGAAGGACTGTATTGCAAAATGTAACCTGTATTTAAAGAATTTAATTTATTTGATAGTGGATTTAAGGCCAAGCAGAACCACAGCGGGCTGAGTGCATCTCCCTGAAATATGCCTCGTTTGATTTTAATAGGTTCTGTCTCTAAAGTATCGTCCTTTGTCGTTAGTCTAAGTCGTGTTGTCCAGGTAGACATTGTATTTTGAAGAAATGAAATTATTGATGGATGAATTTTATAGATTTCTAGGATTTTTAACAGCCACGAATGAGGAACGGAATCAAAAGCTTTTGCATAGTCTATATAGATGGAGTAAAGATCACTTTTATTTTTGTTTACCTGAT
This sequence comes from Urbanus esmeraldus, assembly GCA_018251975.1. Lineage (NCBI taxonomy): Eukaryota > Metazoa > Arthropoda > Insecta > Lepidoptera > Hesperiidae > Urbanus > Urbanus esmeraldus. The sequence continues at coordinate 4,701 of DWPU01000094.1, forward strand.
GTAATACTACGGAATCTATTATAAGTTGCTCCTTACACCCTTGACTATATTTGCGGCAACCTTTCTGTTGTTCTGTTAAGATTAGATTTTTTTCTAAATGTGTGTATATAGTGTTTGCAAGGCAGGCAGTTAATACTTTGTATATAGTTTGCAGACATGTTATTGGTCGATATTTAGCGGGATTAGACAGATCTTCAAGGTCTTTTGGAAGCAAATATGTTGTGCCTTGCGTTATGTATTCTGGCATGATTTTCGGATTGCTTATAAACCTATTTATGAAATTATAAAGAAAAGGTTGTGTATATGTTAACTTCTTGTACCAAAAATTATGTATTTGATCAGATCCTGGTGCTTTCCAATTCTTAAGATTATTTATAACTTCTTGAAATATTTCTATTGGTACTGATTGAAATTGCATTAACTCAATATGTGAATGGTTTTCAAATTCTTCTGTAATCCATTTCGCTTCATTATTGTGCTGTACAGATTCTTCCCATATACCCGACCAGAAATTTGTTAAAGTATCTACAGTAGGGCTAGTATGAATGTTGTGGGTTATTGTGTTGTTCCGTAAAGTTCGGTAAAACTGTTTTTCATTACTAATAAACTGGTTGTTCTGAGTTTTTCGTAAAGTACAAGCTTTATACCTTTTAAGTCTGCTTGCAGTTACGGTAAGTTTTTGTTTAAGAGTATCTAAAAATTGAGATAGGTCCGTATTTATGTTTTCATGAATTGTATGTATTTTGTATTTTATTAGAATAGTATTTATATGTTTAGTTAAGTTTTTGCTTCTATTTCCCATAATATACTGTGTTAGACGCCCTATATTGCTTCTTAAATCAATTATTTTATTTTCTAATCTAATTTGCCACTGCGGCTTTTTATGATTACTATATTGTTTAGATTTTTTGGGTTGTAAAGTTAAGTGTGTTCCATTGATTTTAGCTGCTGTCCAAGCTGCACAGTATATTACTGTGTGAAATGTTTTAAAATCAGTTTCTACATTGATGAATTTGGGTAAAATTATTGTATCAATATAATTAACAATTTTGTAGAAATTTTTTGATAACTTCTGTTTTGGTATGAATGTATGTTCGGTTGGTGAGATGTTCTTGTAGTGATTTATTGCTAATGTGAATGTTTCTTGTATTTTATTACATGTATCTTCGGGAAATATATTTGCATCTTGATTCATGCTTACGTTTAAATTAACTGTAGTTGGGGATTCTTTATCATTATTTATTATATTGCATGTATTATTAATATTGCTAATAGTATGGTCTGTCTCTATGTTATTATCGTAACATATTACTTCATTATTGCTAGTTATTTTTAATTCATCTTCCACTTCCTGTCTTATAATTTCAAGTCTTTCTTTTTGTATTCTATTATTATTTATTATTACACGTCGCTGATCTGATATTCTCTGCTCTGATATATGGCTTAAATGAGGGAATATTTTGATAAACTCCTGATGTAAATGTTTTCTGTAGTCTGTTTTGTTAGTTTCTACCTTAGTGATCTTATAGTAGAGTCGCATAATAGTCTCATTGTATTCTTGAGTCCATTTCATTCTTTGCCCTGGTATGTGAACAATATTATCTGGAATATTAGATGTTGGTTGTTGTGTAGATGTTTGTGTAGTGTTTAAATCTAATTGGACCTCGCTGTAGATGTTATTGATAATTTCCTGTGATAAAAGTTTATTTCTAATTATTGCTCTTCGTTGATCACCAATATGTTGTCGACTTACTGTCATGTCTGGGAATTGTTTTATAAATTGAGTGTGCAATGGTTGAAGGTATGTATTTGTATCTGTTTCCAATTTAGTTAAATAAAGATAGGTGCGCAGAATAAATTGGTTCATTTCTTGTGTCCATTTTCTGCGCTTATTTATACTGGTGGTGGGCACAGTAACTTCAACTGGTATAGTTGTCTGTGCAACATCCTCCTGTACTAAGCTGCTATTTGAAGAGATAGATATAGATGAACATGAATTCAAAGGTGAAGTATTATATGATATTGGTGAAGAGATAGGTGATGAAAATAACGATGATTCAGTAGAAGATAGATCGTCATCTGTGACTACTGCTGCAGCGCGATTACGTGTATTCACGTTTATACGCTCCCTCTTTCCCCTACATCCAGCATTAGCGCCAGATGTTATACGGCTAGCTCTGGGAAGCGGCCGTAAGTTATATACTTTTTTTAATTCTGTAGATTTCTTCATTTTATATTCAGCCCCACGAAGAGAGGCCACGGTAACAGCTAGGGATCTAAAGTGTTCACCCCGGCAGAGCCCCGCATGCCGGAGTAAGGCTGAGTACTCTTCGAGGTCGCCAGGTATCGAAGAGGGACCGTTCGGAGTTGAGCACCCCCTCAACTACGCATCCATCGGCACGGTACCTTAACACGTGGGGATTGGGGTCGGGCTATCTGCCGGCCGCCAACAGCTGTTGCTGTTGGCTGCCGCCCTGGGTGCACCGGTCCGTATACACGGACGCACGTGGAGGTTGCTTATTATTATTATTATTATAATTTAGACTCAAAATCTAACCCAGGACACTACGTCACCTACAAAACGCCAGTCTTGATATTATTATGTTAGGTAAGTAGCGACGACGGACCCACATTATAGCGATGGTTCTTGCAACACATGCGGCAGGAATACAAATAAACTTTCATCTTGGATGCAACCCGGCTCTGCTTCGTGGAACTTGAAGACTCTGTTGCATACACACTCAAATTTAAACAAATTTGAACCAGTTGCCAGAACTTACTAGAAGATACCGGATCTTTGGTCTGACGAAGATCATGGCCATGTAAATGGTAAAAGTAATAATCCAAAACTTTATAATAAAACAAATTATCTTAACTAGTACCTAATATTATTTAAAAGGTGGTAGAACCCTTTGTTGTTAGACTTCGGAGGCACCACCGCCGCACCTATTTCTGCCTAGTAACAACAGTTAAGCACTGCTGTGATCTGGTTTGGAGGGTGTGGTGAGGGAGACATACTTGTCCGAGGCGTTCCAACGTCCTCAGGGGAAGCAACGCATCTGTGGTCGACCTCAGGTAAGACAGTGATATTATCTGGGATTGATTACAAATGTCCATGGGTGGCAGCGGTCACTTACCATCAGATGTTCTGCATGCTCGTTTGCTACTATTATATTATAGAAAATTCCGATTTTCTGATGGGATTGCGCAAGATTGAGACACTTTATATCGTTGACTTACCTTCTAACCCGTACTTTTACAAAATTATTTTAAGGCAAAATTAAGTGCCACGAATTACGAAGGGTTCTTAAAAGTTACATGTACCTACGCCATTAATTCATGTAACATTAATTTCCACCTGAAGGTGTAACAGACAGAAAGTCATCTAGCATTTCGAATGTAGGGCCGGAACGCCCTCATATAAATTAAATTTTAAATTAAACATGAATCAAATGTACACTCGCGGAATAAAGCTTTCGATAACATTTATTTTATTAAGCCGCGGGATACTAGCTGATCCCGCGGTTTTAGACACGTTAAAAAGTAAAAAGGCATACATATTTAAACAGTAAATATAGCCTATGTTCATCAGGGATAACGTAGGATTCTAATGGTAAAAGATTTTTTTAAATCGATCCAGTAGTTTCGGAGCCTATTCAATTCAAACAAACAATCAAATCTTTCCTCTTTATAATATTAGTGTAGGTAGATTAATTATAACTTGATTTAACTGTGAAAAGAAATGAGGTAAACCAACTAACCAAAACCAACTAAAAGTAAAACAAATGTTATCAAAGATGTGTGAAGTCCTTAAAAATAAAGTTTTCCAATTCGCACATATTCAGCGTGGTAGGTTATCTTGAACGTTAGTCCATTTCACCCTGAGAGATCTTTGCCTAACAATGTGATTACTTTGTACACTGCGTACTTTGTTTCCCAAAACGATTTATTCAAGTGGTCTCTTGTTTCATTTTGTGCCCTATCATGGTCAGTCGTTCATTCTCTTATGTTCAGTCATGTAGAAAACATTTCGGAATATTCATGTGCCCATTTGAATCTTTCTTTACCGGCTTACTCGCATATGAAGCGACCGTCTATTAGTCCACAAGGGTAACGTGATCCGTCTCAGGCCCCCGTGTTCATTAAATAGAATAGAATATTTTATTGCACACACAAAGAATTTAACAATAGTATAAAGTGTATAAACATAGGTAAAAGTAGTATGCAATAGGCGGTCTTATCGTTTAACAGCGATCTCAGACAACCTATGCATGGAGAAAAAGGAGTATAAGTAGGGAAAGTGGATAGAGTGTTAGGGCATAAATAGGCCAAGAAAATATATTTGTAGTGTACAGTGACAAGACAACAAGGAGTTGGAATAACATACATACAGAAGAAAGGATAATAAAAGCAAATCAAAACAAAATAGTTAATTACAGAAATCTATGTTTTCAACAAATATTTTGTCACCTGCTATAGTAAGTCTCTCACTCTCTTCTTTAATTATGAGTACTCGTTCGTTCAATTAAATCTTTGTTTCCCCACAATGTTTGCTCGTTTGCGGTGTCTTGTTATGTTTTTGTACGTTTTTGTCTCTTTCAAATGTTTACATTCATTCTTGTGATGACGTTGAATGTTATTTATATCATTCATAAGCCCTTCGCGGGCTCATTCCTGAGTTCCCGACTCATTCCGGAATTGAAAGTAACGATCGTGTCATGTTGGTGTCTGATCAGACATTTTATGTAGAAGTCACAGTAAACATCTTAACGGTACATTTAAGTCATGTAATTAAAACGAAGAAACTAAGTCCGTCATTGAATTTTAGTGTCCAACCGAAGGTCTGATTCTGGCCGAAGCCGATTGTTCGGCTATCACCACAACCTTCGGCCGAAACCGAAGCCGAAGATGAATGACATAGAAGTCGTTTTGGTTTTTTTGTTAAAAATAATTTTATTGGGCTTCAAGAGCTGCGTCACATTCTCGCGGATTTGCAATCGTTTGATCAATTTCAGTGCTTGCTAGAAACCTTCGGCTCGGCCAATACTCCGGCCCATTTTAGCCGAAGCCGAAGACTTTGCCGAAGGTGGGATTATTGGCCGAAGGTGGCCGAAGCCGAAGCTTCGGTCGGATACTATTGAATTTATACAAGAAAACATTCCCAAGGTGAAGGATCACTTCAATTTACTGTAAATACGTTTAGTTATATTTTGTTTACACTTAATACATCGATCACAAATAGATTTCATACGTCACAAGCATTGGCAAATCGTATAAATCTGTAACGATAAATCAACAAAGTATCTGTCAGTTAGCCACAAACAATCCATCTTGTGTCGATATCTCGTGTGAGTTTTTCAAATATATTCGGGATGCTACGCTACGAAGTTTTTGCCCAATTTCCATACATATAGTTGTGTGAGTGAATAGTGAACATTATATAAACCTTTTTCCGAAGAAGTTTCAAGGCCACTGCTTTCTCTCTAAGGAACTTTTTATTAGTATTGAATGTTTTTGTGTAAGAGTGGGTAGAAAGTAATAAAATAGTTTCGTAATGCGATATTGGGACTGTAAGGATTTGGGAATTGTTTTGTATGACTTTGATTTTGTGAGATTTAGATTTGATTTTGTACCTGCTTTGTAATGTTATTTATTGTGCACGGGTCTCTTAGAACGAGGAGGTTTAAGGAAATACCACTATAGTATACTGCCCGTATCTAGTACCTACCGATAGTGGTATTTTTTCTCAAAGTTACGATAGCAAAGTTACTTTACACAACTTTGACAACTTCACTGGTTACGATTGTTTAAAAATATATATTTCGACAGATTAATAGATGGTAGATCTCTTTTACCACTCATGTGGCACCACCGCAACACTCATATTTGCCTTACTTATAACAACAGTGTTAACATTTCTGCAATACAAACATGACAAATAATAGTTAACTTCAGCCCGAAATGTGTGCTTTAGCAGTACTTATTCAATCAATACTAAATACCTATGGACGGTGTACACAGTGCTGCAGCCTGAGCCAATAATTGCGCAGCTCTTACGTGCTTCGAAATCAAACACTACACTACCTAGCTATCAAATACAGGAGAAGCTAATATACTATACTCTGAGCAGTATCTTAAACAATACAGATAAATTTAGTGCGAGTAACCTATATTTTTTTACGTAACTACCGAGCATGCCAAGTTTTTTTAAGATGGCAGGACCCTTGTTGTTCGATTTCAGCGGCACCAACGCCACACCTTTTTTTCTGCCTCATAACAGTAGTTGTCAGCCCTATAGTGTTCTGACCTGAAGGGTGTGG
>DWPU01000095.1:0-10967 GCA_018251975.1 Urbanus esmeraldus
CAATTATGCCGCCGCAAAAAATATTAGTGATTTAATTAAGGGTATCAGACTAAATTATTGAAGTTAATAAGTATCTTGGTTACGCAACTTACAAAGACATAATAAATCTAGGTAAGACCTTAAGAGAAAATACAATTCAATTTAACGCCGCTTGCTTTACGATATTAATTCTCTTACAGTGGCTACCTAGAGACTATAGCAAATGCGGCAAAATAGATATAGAAAATAATAGAAACTATAAATTTATTTTTCAAGAACATTTGATAAGTATAAAAATGTAAATACAGAGAGACTTTAGGAGATATGTCTCATATATGCAAAGTAATGGAACAGGATCGCGATAGGATCGATTTCGTCAAGACGAAGTGAAAACGCAGATTGAGAGGCTTATAGACAACTGTGTCCTAGAATAAAAATACAGAATCCGTATCAATCAACACTTTCCTATGTGGTCGCTCTGTCAAATGGCACCTGAGCTCGTCATTAAATAGGAGTAGGTACCTAGTCTTAATTTATCTTAACCACAGCAGCGATTAACGTTGCTAAATTAAGGAAAAATAGATGAAAACCCCTCGTTTACTATATACTTAATCATGTTTTATTTTTTTAATGTGATACAGCGATACCAACGCTTTAACACACAGCAAAAAAATCTTATTTAATAAAATAATCGTGGTGCGTAATCACGCATCATGGGCATACATTACAGAGGAAGAGACAGAAGCTTGTAACAGGAGGACCTATTTGTTTTTTTATCGAAATTTTTTAGAATTTATTTATTTGGAAACGCCTTAAAATATAATAAAAATTGACACTAAATGAACCCAACACAAAGCTACTATGAATTCTATCTATTATTTCTTCATTCCTGGTCGTGATAACATAACGCAAACACTGGCTTCCGTGAATGTCTCATTCCACTGCCTTTGCACTACTCCAGGATATTACGCGCTCCAATATTTACTCGCTTAAAAGCTTCTTTCCTACGAAACGTTGGTTTCGTTTATTTAAACAAATAACAATATACAGGTTTGGTGAAAACATCTTTACGAATAACCCCTGGATTACCTGTAAGGCAGCGGTTCTCAAACTTTTTTGGTGGCGGACCCCTTTTGACCAGCGAAAATTTTAAAGGTGGTAGAGCCCTTTGTGGTTTGTCCTTCATTCCTTTGCACTCTATTCGCTTCACCCTTCTATTCACACCTCTACTATTCTTGCGGAGCCTCTACAAAGGCTTCGCGGAACCCAGGAGTCCGCGGAGCACACTTTGAGTATGGCTGCTGTAAGGTAATCCAGAGCTTGATATTTCATATCAAACAAAAATGGTTGGTCACGTTTTGTATTTCATTTTTTATGCGAACGAAATTAATAGGAACATCTTTTTAGGATTATAGAAACCTAATGACAACAGAAAAAATATTTTTATTACTAGCGGAGTAGAGGGCACCCATTAGCTACTATGGCCATTTGATAACTTATTTTCTTTTACCTGGAAACACACAAAAAAATGTAATACGTACCTACATACTTTAAACTTTTAAAATCCTCTGAATGTTTATGTTATCAAAATCAAAAATCTTTTAGTCAAAGTAGGTCCTTAACAGAATTCTTTTTGAATGTCAATTAACCTCAACCACCACTATTGCAAGGTGTTTCGTTATGGAGAAGAAGCGCTGAAAGAAACTCAACACACATCTTTTAATAAAAGTTTTATTTACAAAGTCAGCTTACACTAAAAACTACATCAGGCCCTACAGTTTTATCAGTCAAAATTATACATGCACGCAAATAAATCGTAAAATCGTGAGTTTGTTCGAGCAAACATAATACCTAACACTTACTACTTTTAAACATGGCCATCCCTTTATTAAAACGTTTCTAAGCAAACGAAGTATCCGACAACCCCTAATTCCGAGCTCTTTGTTCAATTCAATTACCTAATTAACAGTTGTAGAGCCTTCGGGTGGCAACGGATAATATGATTTATCTCCTGGGGTTCATATTGGAATTTTAAGTTCCATTTGAGCATAGATTGAGCCGTTGGAATGCAAGTCTCGTACCCAACTTTACAGTTTTGAAATGTAATTTATGGAATTGTACATTATTTGATTAACTTTAAGAAATTATGTCTTTTTTAAGAAAAAGCTAGCTTGTAGCTATGTTATGTATTGACCTATTAGATTACCTATAGGTTACTCAAAAATATCAAAATCAAAACTACTTACTATAAAAATGGTCATTTACCTAAATCCTTTCCCGTGCCTGTCTGGGCTTCCGGGGATTCCGAGAAGGACTACGATATGTGTAACCGCATATCGTCGTAAGCACCCAAATGTGGGGCAAGGACATTGATATACTAGTAATTAAATTATTAATTTTAAAAACCCTCGACCAATAAATTTGTATAAAAAAATGATACGTTTTTGACAATTAAATTTTACAACAATAATAATATTTTCATCTAAGCGTCGTAATGTCGGGGAACCGCTAGATTGAAACTACATCTGCTACTACTAATATAGTATGCAACACTGCTACTTCTAGTACTACTACTAATAACAATTTGCTAAAAAGTTAACTAGAAATTTAATTGTCTAAAACGTATCATTTCTTTTTTGTTTTATAGACATTTATTGGTCGGGTTTTTTTTAATTATTAATTTAATTTTTATTATTAGGTTCATAGAAAAGTGACAATAATTTATTATCACCGAATAAAACTAACTTACTTCTCTTTTATGTTTAAAGTTCCATCATTCTAGGACAGAAAAACTCGAAAGTTAAAGTAAAAGAATTTTAGAATTTATTTTATTCTATGGCGTGCTAAATACTTGCTGTTAAATTAAAATGAACGATGAGTAAAAACTACTCTTTCACTTGTTTCAGATCTTTATTTTGTGAAATTTTAGTCACAGAAATATCTGTTAGGCTAGGTTAGTTCTTATAATACCCAACTATAAAAACTCGTCTATCTCCGCTTGTTCGTTTACACCCTATTGTATCTATCCGCAAAGAAAGTTTTATGTTAACTAAGTGTTCATTTTAATTTCCTTTAGATATTTGTTTCATTTTCAGTGATTGATTTATCGGATTTGTGTCTCAAGTTTTTAGTGAATTTAAATGTATCCCAACAGCTTAGTTTCGTCTTATCTTCTTATTTGATGATTGCCGTGAATAAATACGATGTACGTGATGTGAGTAAATAACAAAATTGGCGTCCGCGAGGAAGTCAACCACGCATGACGAATAAACTGTTCAACCTTCCGATATTCAGATTTCATCTTTTCCTGACGCCCACATCTGTTGCTAGCTTAAGATGACGTCAGCCTCTTGTACATCCATTAGCTTTAGCTAAATGCTAATCCTAAATGATTGCGATAGTGTTTACACAATTTCGTTCTTTTTTACTCAAGTAAAGTATTACTTTTACAACTATGTATCTACTGTCATTGACTAGAGATAAGTTTATAAACAATCTCTTTTATCCAAATTAATATTATAAGACATTAAAATTAGTTTATTTTTAGGTAGGTATTGCGCGCCTAAAGAATTATGAGATGAGGCATACATGAAAGTTCATACAGTGAATATTATTGGAAGATAATATTTATGTACCTATGTAAAATAAAACATTCATTCTTTACAACATTGACAACAATACTGACAATGTATGTAGACACATATCAGTCAACTATATCAAAAATGCATTATTTATTTTTGATGCAGTTTAGCAAATTAAACCTTCTTTTTTAAGTATGGTCTAATTTCAACCATTTCGACGGGACCATTAATGTCTACTTATAGATTTGTGTTGCGGTAATTTCACCTTAACTGGCACTCTAGTTTTTCTGAACTGAAACCTACCTAAATTATCACAACATATGTGACGTAATAGCATAACTTTTTGGTTATGGTCAAATAAAAAAAATACGTACCTATCTACTCATAAACTTATAAGAACCAAGTCGTGAACGAAAACTTGTTATTGAATGAATACATTTTCAGAGATAAATTGTTTATACGTAGTAGTAGTAGTCGTAATAATTGCACACTTTTACTCATCGCTACATATTTCGCATGATTATTTATTTTTATTGATCACTTGAGTGTGAATTACGAAATGGTAATTTAATTTCCTACTTCTGCGTACGGTTTCGTGTCATGTGTACACGTTTTCTCTGCGGGCGACGCTTGTAAAAAACACCCAGTGAATCAGCGAGACGCGATCATTTCCACCCAGTCGGAAAATTCCTGTAATCTTGTAGAAACTTTCTTCAGCGATCATTGCTAACTTGATAATCTCTGCACGCAATCCATGTGTTGAATTGCATCTCTACGCGACTCGTGTATTAATGACTTTACAACTACACAATATTTTCACATGCTAAATACATATATTGCTTCGATAAGTACTCGTGATTCGTGCTGCATCCCATTTCATATCGGAATAAAAATCATATTAACAGTTGACACACGTCCGCGTGTGCATCGCTTCTTAGCATTGGATGTTACAGAACATTCCTAACTTGTGTATTATCTACGACAAGATAAGAGAACCAAAGTGGGGGTGACATCATCACGACACAGACCGTGTCGCGATAAAGATATTGTTCAGTAGGTAACCTTTATACAATACCGAGATAAGATACAAAATAACAATATTTTTAGCTAATACCGAATCGTGCATATCTAAACGTGAAAGTAAATCACTGAAGCCGGTTTTAAACCAATACGATTTTACCAATAATGTAGTTGGTAGTCTAACGGGCGAGCGTTAAAAATAAGACTTTAAACTGTTCAAAGTGAAATGAGAGTAAAAATAATAATGATCCACTTCTTCGTTGTGTTTGTGAACGACAGTAGAGCAGCTCTACTCAAGCGAAGTTGACTTGGCACAGACAGGAGCATATCGGATTGAAACTCGAAATTTCAAACCGGTTTCTTGTATCCGTCGTCCCTTTCTAACTCTCAGCTCTGGGTATATTCCCTCTCGTTTCATGAGTCACCGTTTTTACGTATCAAGCCGGCGCGGCTGGCCGCTCTACGCACTTCATGGTCACTCGTTCAACTCCGTCACGCTTTGACTGCAATAAGTAGACGTTATGCGACAATATATTAATGTCCAAATTAATAAGTAAACACATTTTTGTAGAGCATGTTACGACACTGCTTCATACTTGCATGCTCGTTTTGTAAGTAACATTACCATTTTTATGCAATGTCTAGTTTCGCTACTACTGAAGTACCTCAACATTTATTATCAACTTTGCTACATTGGGTGGAATATTTTTTTAAGTAAGTAGAATCGTGTCACAATTTATTCGATGGTAATTGTAAAAACGATAAGTTACAAATTAATGCATCGTGATGAGTTAAATATAAGAGCATGATTAAGTTTGTTTTTCAAAAGCGCCTCTCAGGTGAAATGAAATTTTATTTGTCATCGTAAATTTACAGCTCTTTAAAAACGTGTATGTGCCGTTTGGCGCGTTCTCGTATAAACAAAAACATTCTGTTCCCTGGATCGGGTGTTATTTTAAAACTTTCGTATGGTTTTAGTACGTAAATGTCAAGCTTTTTGCTCTTTAAATACACTCCCGTGTTTGTTACGCGGAGCTTTGATGAATTTTGAAAGATGAGCTCCGGTAGATCGGATTCAACGCGTATAGCTCTGATATTTGCTTGTGATTCAATTCTGTATATGGGTATAGTAGGCTTTCGAACTACTCGATCCTAAAACGGAATCATTATGAGCACGTAATGATAAGTCATCAGCATAAGATTGTTTGATTCGTCTGTTTGATGTAATGAATGGCCCCGGACATGTGAGTGCACTACTCCGACGTGTAGAAAGAGAAAGGGAACTTATTCAAAAGTAGGTAATGTTTTTGCTGTTCTCATTGCGTCGCGGCAGCGGGCGGGCTCGGGCGCATGATTCACCGCCGCGTGGGCCGAGCTTATTATGTTCGCTCCTCTATCCGCACTAGATAACTTTTTCTTTTGCCCCGGCGTCTAGGAAAGCTCCTGCTCGACTAATAACTCACTTGTAATCCATTCACGACTGCGCTGTTTACTCTTCTGCGAATCGTAATCGAGTGTGTACGACAATAGCGCGCTATAAATGCAACTGAAGAATAGTACGGTTCCTGTATAAATGGCTATAATTGCACAAAAGTTGTCTTCCTAGAATCTGAAGCAGGCGCTCATTAAGACTTTATTGTTACATCCCATGGTGATATTTACCTTTCGGTGATGTCAAGTCCTGCGGTCACGACGCTACTCCGGGGTTTAATATCGTTCTTTTCAAAATTACCCGTGATGTTTACAGAGGTGTATTTAAACTATATATTCATTCTTCGAACACTGTAACGTTTCATATCTATTATAGTATTTTGTATTCTTTCTTTTCTTATCTGTCGCCAGTAATTTAATGGCTTATTTTGTAAGAGTTTAGATTTCTTTCCATTGTGAATACTGCTTTTATCGGCTGTTGTTCGAAAAGTTTTGTTGTTTAGCAAACGAAAATACAGTTACAGTAAATAAAAAGATGCATATCTTTATGCATTCAAACAATGCTGACTAAACCAATACAATATTAAGATACGACAACTTTTTTATGCATAAGCTTGGCGGTACGTTTACTGATAGTGCTTAAATGCATCTTCAACACGCATGGGAAGTGGTTTATTATTCTACATTACTACGGTGCTCTTATATACCTTACTTCAGTGCCTGCACGGAAGGGGATCGACAAAAAAAAATACTACGACTACTAGGGGGTCGTGCCATGAAAGAAATTCAATAAAAAATAAATGATTAATTAAAAAAACACCCGAATAATAAATGTGTACAAAACAAATAGGCAGATACGTTTTGTAGAAATATATTACACGACAAGAAATATTTTGATGTAAGTGTCGTCGTCTTGAGGGACATAATTTCCGGATTGGCTATAACAGCAGATAATTATTAAACGGCTAGTCAGATTTTCTTCAATTTTGCTTAAAAATACTCTAGAATAGTAATGGTTTCAATTTCAAAAATCCGCATTCAAATCGGTTCATCTGTTTTGGAGCTACAACTACACAGACAGATACACAAAGCCACAGATCCACAGATCCTCAGATACACACGTCAAGCTTGTAACCTCTTTTTGCGTCGGGATCTTAAACACTGCACGTCTTACGTGGCCCCCAACCACAATGACATATAGCCAAATACCCTCTATGATCTTTTATTAAACGTCCTTAAAATTAATTATTTGTCATCTGTAAACCAACAATAAACACACCTATATCTCCTATAACTTGTTAAACATTAAGCGTGACCAATACATTCAATTGAATACATATGTCTCTCTCTTGACTTTATGTTTATTCAAAGATTTTTTAACGTTCGGTATCACTGAATGATATTTAAGTTAGCGACCTCGATGTAGATCGATAGGTATTGAGCTGTCAGCGCTATCGTAAGATTGTTTCTTGTATTTTTCATGTGTAAGTGTCACTTGTACAAGTACCTATACTTACACTACCAGGGATAACCTTGGTCCTCTTTATCCGTGCCCGATTGAATCTGAAATGGCTTAATAATAAAAAATACTAAGTGCAGCTTTTCTTTAACTGTAATAATTCGCAATCGTCGTCTAACCTCTAAATGGTATTTAACTAAGTGACCTTTAAATCAACATGTAGAGCTGTCGCGGTATGGGAGCCTGACGGGATGTCGCAAACGTGCGCACGCATTGTGCTCGGCTGCGCGGGCGCACACGATCGAGCTTTCTCGCCGCGTTGCGCGCCATTGTGATCAATCCCTTCTCCTCGCTCCGACGAGACCTTTATGCAGATATCTGTATTTGTCCTATATAATTTGCAAATTATTCGAGTAACCTTTAAACAATAAATAGCTTACAAGTAGGTACATACATATATATATATATATATATTTGTAAAGCTTTTCGTTTCGACGTTAGGGTGGAGATTCCTCTTTGATGCTACATTATATTAACATGTGCAGTTACTATGGTGCGTTGCTGACCTCTAAAGTTTCAAATTGACCTTTTGTTTATTTTTACTACTGTGGAGTTATGTGATCCGTAGCTAAATGCAACAGTAATAATTCATATCATAAGCTAATGTTAACATCATTGGATTATACGTAGTAAGACAAACGTCTCCTACAAATTAATTGGTTATTCATTTTAAGGATTCTTAGACAATTGTATTTCAGAACTAATAAGCTTATTAAATATGTTGTGTTTTTTAAATTAGAATACAAACATTGTAAATGGAACTAATGAACTACGTACTAATATAATGGAATTTGTGGTTGAAAGTGTTCTCGCCACAAACAAATACATATTTGTATACTTTTTAATTTCCATCATGGGAGTTCATATAAAAAATATTTACCGAAACTTCCCAATTATAATGTTATTTTATTAAAAAAAATCTTTGTTAGTCTTCCAGTGGCTTTAAATGTTAAAACTCTTAGCGCGTACCCGAAGAAAGATGGCGTCTCGTAGGCAAATCAAAATAGAACTGGGCTCGCAAATGGCGCGTTTCATTCCCACTTTGATTGCAGCCAGTTAATGTACCGTTACACGCTTGTAATCTCGCCACGTGTTGCCTTTAATGAACACTGTTAACCTTACGTGTATTTATTTTTGAGTAGAACTAACTATATTTGAGGTCTTTGATCAACTTGTTGAAGACAGTCGTCATAACCTCGAATTCGTGTAGCAACTTCAACAGTCGATTACCGGCCAGACAAATATCCTAATGCTGTTATTATGTGTCGTTTGTATATGACTAATAAATCCACAACGACATTTGTTTTATTTTGATAGAAGATTTGGAAAGTTTCTTTCTAGTAATACTGTCACGGTATTAACTCTAAAACATAGTCATTACATATTTGACCTCAGAAGCAGCGCGTCTCTGATTTACCTCCTATGAAGTTCTCATCCTTGTTGCAGTCAGGTACAGCAGTCGAAGCACGGCAGTGACCAATAAACACTAAAACACTAGTATGTAGTTCTAAACATGTCCATGGTTGTTGAATATGATTTATACTCTTTTTTATTTTATCAAGATTTACTTATGTCAAATTGTAAAAGAGAAAACACATCTTATCGTATATATAAGTGTGATTAAATCACAATAGGCCTCACGTAATGTTTTATTCTTGAAAATGTTTTACATATTAGTTTATTTTTTTATCTTACAAGAGGCACACGAGCATGCAGTCCAATTAATGACATTTGATAAGATTAGTCCTACTTAAAGTGTGTTACAAATTGCTATCCCCAGGGCCGAACCAGTAAAACCTTTAATAATTACTGGACCTGAAACATACTTCGCTGTCCCAGTAATTGAAAAACATAAAAATCTAAATTTGATACTTAATCTATACAATAGCGTTATGTTGTTGTTGTTGTTGTAGCGATACCGTGAAAGTTTCAAAATAAAGATATTTGTAAGATACACTAAACATCAAATAACACACAGTTCGGTTTGCCGCGGACGTGCAATATGTGGAATAAACTTCCTCCTGGGGTATTCCCGGTGGTTCTTCAAATAGGTATAAAAAATCTCTCCATCTAAGCCGGCGATGCATTGACGACTCTACTGGTGTTGCAAGTGTTCATGTGACGGTGACTACTTTCCATCAGTTACACCGTAGATATATGTATCTGTAATACAAATGGTTTTATAAGTAGCATTTATTATTTAAAAAAAATATGCAAGATCAATGCATAACATTCATGTCATTTATAATAGTCTCCTATGATGTTTTTTTAGCCAAAAGGGGTTGCCAATAGTATTATGTACATACATATAGACGTGGTATAGTTGTAATAACGACGCATCATTTACAGGTTAGGTATACATACTTGCTTTAACATTATTACAGACAATCAGGTGATAGAGTAAGCAAACTATTCGGGGAATTTCACGCAAATATAAACATGTCAGATAGAGTGTGCTTGTGAATAAAATATAGAGATAAGAAAGACGAGTGGTGTTTTCTCTGTTGCTATCCTTGCGTAGTTGAATTGTATTCCTTGGTCGGCGATCGTTCAAGTGCGCGGTGGCCATTGCCCCATAATAGAGTGCCCATTCAACTATTAATCTGTTTGAAAATGTTTGTTTACAACGGTATCGTACGGAACCTGTTGTCGATCGCGTTATGGCAACATCGGTCGCAGCAAATCAGTTTTGTCAGACATGGGGCGCGGGGCGCGGCATACATGCATTATTCAAGGCTCATTTCTATTCAACGGCGACGACAGGCCGCCCGATAAAAACTTCTCGTTTGACAACTCGGACGCCTGCACCCTTTGTACTTACGTCATGTCCCCACTCTCAACACTATGCCACCACGAGTCACTTACTCGTATTCATTACTGTAATTCATATGAATTCATCGGGAGCTTTCAGGATAATCGCCCGCTCGACGCCGATCAATGAACGACACGCTTTATTTTAATAATTCATGGGACTCTACCAAAACTCGTCTTTCCCGAACTTGTTTGTGTTTCTCATTTAAATGACAAAAGGGCCATTTAATACGAGTCTCAAACGTAACCTGGAAGTGAGGCCGAGGCCTGTTAGCACGTCGGCGTTAAATTCCAAAATAAAACGCACGTAATAATATATCCTGTGTTACGGTCATAATCACCTCCGTATTAACAGCTCGTAAAACACAACTAAATCGCTTATGCATTCAATTTTCTCAGACATCAAATGAATCCATTAAAGAGCAGTTTAAACAAATGATGCATTAAATTTCTCCAGTCATTGAAAGCAATACATTTTGAATCACGTTGTAAGAGATGGTATTTATACATGTAGAGTCAATTTATTGATCCCTTAGGCGGCTAAGGTTCAATCGACTCATGATCAATTTGGCCTATTTATTCTTAAAAGTTTCCAATACATGTTTGATTCGGATGCTTACAGAGTC
>DWPU01000096.1:0-10962 GCA_018251975.1 Urbanus esmeraldus
GTTTTGATGTGCATACAAGAAAGCAAATAATATTTCCTCTTCTATCTTATAATATCTTCTCATCCAAGACTTCGATCTACTTACATACGAACTTTGGGGGTGTGCGCTCAAAACATTCGTACTAAAACTGTTGCAAAAAGGGACAAAGTGCTAGTACTATTACTAAATGAACAATTGTAAATTTTAGAAGGATAATTCTTCATATCATCAATAATGATTGCATATTCTGGCTAAATTTAAATTACAATACTATCTTTAATTTCCACATTTTTCTCGAGAAAGTTCTCTAGCTACATATGAAAGTAAATCCGTTGTCAAGAAACAAAACGATAATAGAATCTTGTACCAGAAATAATTCGGATCTGAAGTTGGAATCTTCGTTTATGGCTCCTGTGCCCGGCTTAGGAGACCTCGTAAAAGCTACATTTAGTACCGGACTGTTGCTAAGGCCGGGTCTACGACTCGCATTATAACCGGCCTACGTCTAGACTAGACATTACGTATTTTGCTGATAGGCATCTGGATTTGTCCCCTTGGATTCGGGATTGAGCTCACGATTTATAACAGTCCGTTTACGGCAAAGATTGTTATTTGTGGGATTGCTTCCAGATTTCGAGTGGCATTTCGTGATTATTTGAACATTATTGTAATTTATCGCGTAATTGATTATTAGGACTGAAATACATGGTTTTAAGCAACATAATAAGCAGTAGATTATGGCGTTAAGGGCAATAGGCGGAGCGGAAACATAGGTTGTCGCTCCGCCTATAGACTCGCTGAACGCCGCTGAATTCTTCGTACGACCCAAAAAGTATATTCTTTTTATTAGTCTTCTTTCATCAATACATTGTTTGTGCTATAAAAAATCCACAAACATTACAGAACAAGTATGTCAATTGACTAATTAACCATATAGATGTCTTTCTAGGGCAATCCCTATCTGACAGAGGAATAGAAGGTCAATACCTTCTATCCCTCTGTCAGGCTAATAAGATTACTGCGGCAATTGTCTAATCAATGTTATTTGTAACGCAGGCTACACGACGAGATCGAGCACTTCTACATCTACATGTCGCCGTCGGAGACGGAGCACCTGGTGCGCACGACCGTGGTGAACCGCATCCGGGGCGCCATCCTCGCGCTGTGGCCACAGGCGCGCGTCGAGGTGTTCGGCTCCTTCCGCACCGGCCTCTACCTGCCCACCAGCGACATCGACCTCGTTGTTATCGGTGAGTACTGCTGCTCCTGCTTTATCCTCTCCAGAAGGTTCATCTACATTTCGATGTTGGAGTCGGAGCTCCGCTGCTCCACTGCTTCAATACAAATTAGTGGTATTGGATTTTTGACTTAAGAATGAAGATATAAGATTGATTCTACGTGTCGCTTTTTCTGTATAATTATCTTTTTTTCTAGCATAAGTAGTCTTCTATCATCTGCTACATGTGGTATTTTTTTATGTTAAAAACATCATATTTCAATTGATTAACAACGAGTCTACCGAAATTTACAAATGACTTCGACACTGAAATAAAAATCTATCAATTTTTTTCAGTGACTTGTAGCAAAATCTCAATCAATGAATAGTTCTACAACTTATATTTTGATCCACATAGGATTATCCGGAACTACCGTTGTTAACTCATTCATAATTAAAATCTTAGCCTCGGCTCATTCGTTACCAGTCCCCATAACGTACTCGTGTCGTAAGTCATTAAGCTTTCCCGTTTAATAAGACGCAGTAGAAAACTCGCAAACAATGAGTCTCATCTCGATCGGCTCGAGCCTCTCCGAAGCGAGCACGATCGGATACGGTGAAAGGAAGAGCGTTGTCCGATCGAGCCGTCTGGGGAATATTAATTTTGCAACGTCACCCCGGACCCCATGCTGTGTCATCTTTTATTATACAGTAGTATGATTTATAAGTATTTTTTGTATAACCACGTTGGTAAGAAATATTTTGTAATCTTCAACGATAATGTTCTTATTTCGTATCAATCGGACTTTTTCAAAGCAAAGAGAACCTTTTATTTGACTAACTATATTTATTTTATGTTTCATATATCCTTTATACTCTGCTCTGGTATTACTTAATAACTTAATATATTAGGTAAATTAAATTATTCAGATGATAAGAAGAAAAGTTCTTGAGCTGTAGCTCAATTACAAATAGATCAGCTTATTCCTCACATTACGATCTTTACATAAATTCACTAGATATAAAAATTCATAGCAGTGTATTTTTACAGTGGAGGAGTCTTTGTATGTATAACTAAAAGAAATAAGCACAATTTGGCTTGAAAATCTAAGCTCATTCACTGGCCCGGTTCAAATGCTTCAATTTGAGTTGAGCTGCAATTCACACATTATTATTCCAGTTAACCAAAATTTTATAAGACACCATTTTTGCTTTTAGAGAATCCTGACGAAGCACTTGAAAAACATAACAATGTTATGTATAAAGATAACGTTTCTAATTATCTAGATTCTTAACTTTGTAATCCGCGAAGTGCTACCACTTATAATCTTATCGGCTACCGGTCTGATCCAGAACTAGTTATAGATTAAATTAAATAAATACTTCTAATCGTGGATAGTTGCCCCTCTTACAATTATTAAAATTTTTGATGTTAGGAACTTCAATTGATACGTGATTAGTATCATACGGTTGATAAATCTACTTATACCAAGTTTTAATAAGATTATCAGGAAAGCTTTTTAATTTACGATTAACATGTACAATGATAATAGTCGCGTTTTTTTCACTTTCAATTTTTAAACAGATTTTCGTTATTTATAAAAACGAGTAATGGAAAATAACGTCTGCGCAAAATAATGTTGTAAATAATTTGGCAATGAGATTTTCTATTCCAGGCGATTTAGAAATCGGGAGCGTACCTACTTCCCGAACTACTACTATAATGACATTATTTTTAATGACATTGTTTAATGGTTTAGGTATTCTAATTTTTATTAATGTTTTCATCATCAATTTAACGCGCTGGACCTTTCGCATTTTACTCACTTCACCATCAAATCTTTTTATCTAGCTCTTTGGAAGTTGTTTGGTCTAGTACTAGGAGTTGGATATCAGTTACAGCAATCACGGAAACTATTTTGTTTACAATTCCAGCTTAATTATTTTAATTATCTCGAGGAAATGACGACTCTATGACCTTTCTTAACTTACTCCCATATACAGATCATTTCTCTTATCTCTAGTCAATATCGTGGGGGGTGCAATCTGATTCGTTGTAACTTTTCTGAGCGTTGTTTTGGCGCTTTATTCTATCTATACAAATATATAAAATTGAAGTGTCTGTTTGTAAATTGTAATGTCAAAATAACAACTTTTCACTAAATGCATATGAAAGTATACACGATAAGTACTTATAACAAAAATACAATCTGTCTGTCTGTTGGAGAAAATCTTCTAAATGGCTGGACCGATTTTTACGGAACTTTAGCATTAGCGCGCCACCACGCGCATGCTGACGCCCTCGCGGGAGAGTTGACTATCACTTATGTTTATTTTTGACTTCTTTAACACGAGTGAAACCGCGGGGATCAGCTAGTATTAAGTATAGAGCACAACAATCAGTCAGAGATATCTAAAAACCTAGTGATCCGGCGCGGGCGCGATTACGGCACAACCGAAATAGAGATACAGATAAGGCGCCACTGTGGCAACAGCCACTTGACCTTCACTACACGTATGAGCATACGTACGTGTTTACAGTATACAGTGTTGCCATTGGCATGTGATTTTATTCAAATATCCGATGTACAAAAGTCCATGTTTACTCGCGAGACACGCAAATCTGATGAAAGTCCCTTAGCGACTCATTTTATGGTGCTAATGGTTGATAACCTGTTTACTAGTTCGTGAATCTGGATTCTGTTGTCACAGATAACAAGCAGGTTTCACGATTGCCGCACGCTACCTCATCTCGAGACTACTGAAATGTAGGATTGGTACTACATCACTCGTAAAGGCTCACGTCAAATATGTTTGTTGTCTCTTTTGATTTGTGTAGCTAGCAAACGTTTCATTACAAGTATGACTAAATGTTTGGTCCGTTTGGTTCGTCTGTGAATATGTCATATCCTTACAGAATCTAATATGAGAAGCTAGGAGGGTAAGAAGTCCCGATGATGATGATGAATGTAAGGCTCAATTATTTGAGCCTTACATTCATCATCATCATCGGGACTTATCGGGACACGACCTTATGGTCGAAGTGAATTCGTAGTCGAGTATTATAACCATTACGGTTTAGGCAAGAGTTAGTGATCAATATTTTTATTTGGGCGTCCGAAATAAGTTTAGTATCGAGACGATGTTAACTTTCATAAAAACGTCAAAGTAGGCTGTATCGGAAAGATTTATGTCGAAATTCAGACTGTAGACGACCTTGGTACCCTTAGCTCAAGAACTTAGGTTTGCCGGATAAATAGTAGAAAACAGTCTTTGGGGCTTGTAAATCAACATATTTGTCTAACAGATAGAATTCTGCAAAAGTAAACAGCAAATTTAGTATATTTGAAAGTACTTTCTAGGTAGGATAATGCTATGCAGAAACAAGAAAGCCTTTGTAAGCTCGTATCAGTCATATTTGTAAGCATGCAGCGCACTGTCACATAACAACAGATTAATAAAATCACAACAAATTATAACCTACGATATAACATTATCTGTTGGAGAGCATTTTTCTTCAAGTTGGGCGTTACATCACTCAGATAAAGCCCACGTCGAGAATACATCAGCACGTGTTCGTGTGGGTGTAGGTATTAACGGACTAACATTTACAACTATTTGATTGAATGGAATGCTTCCTGCACACACAATAGAGTTTTGTGCAATACAAATTTGAGGGGTCGAAGAACTCACGCTGTACTGGGTAAAGGTTTTCAATTGAGTCCTGGTTTTCTTCTCTTCTTCCCTTAACGGAAAGGCTAGAGTTAAAATTCTTCTAAGGAGACAAGATGCGACGTTCTATTTGTTTAATGGAAAAAAAAAAATCCAGAAACAGATCTTGTTAATTCACCCTTGCTAGCTATGAAACGTTCGAAGTATTACTAAGTTGGTACAGTCAGTAAACCAGTCTTTTATGACAGTTTTCAATTGTGGTGTTATCTCTAACTTGATAACAATATTAGCACCCCTACATAACATTGACTCATACATATTTTATATCATTACAAATCGATTACACTTTGCAAATCAACAAAAGAGTGAAAAATAAATAATCGATTCTATACACTTTATTTCATTTTGTATCAGCGACCTAGTTGTGATTTTATAATGATCTATGAATAAAATGTCTGCTATAAACTTGGAGCTATTTCTGTCGCTGACTCATTTATAGTTCAGGTCATACGTTAAAAACATTCGGCTGTTTATTTATGACTGATTTAGAGTGATATAATATTTGTTAATGTTTTTGAGCTTACAATAATAAGTAGTAACGATAAGGGATACTTTGTACTTAGTTGAGTTCAGCTCAGTGGTTCAGCGTGTGGTTCAGTTGTCTAGTTAATTTTGGTATTCCCCGTAACCTATCTAATCAAATTGAATTGTCATGCGTCATTTTCCTCGTCAGATACACTTCATAATTATTTATTGTATACAACCCAAAGATGAACATCAAGATTCTTGATGAATAAAATTCAAAGGTGAACATTCGTTCAAAAATCAAGAAGATTGGACATCGCTGTGCGTTGGATGATAAAATTTCTGCCCATCTCTTGGTTTAAACTCTTGACTCTCCTCCAATGATTCCATACCAGGCGCATAATCGTGCTTTTGCCGGGCACCATGCTGGTGATACAACGCTCACGAGTCAAAAGTCTCGAGATATGTCAAAATCGATTTGTAACGAAAACGTGATCATAATTTGTCGGAATGTGCTCATAGGTGTCGGTATGGAATGATTGTCATTAGAATAGCGTAGCGCGTGGCCGTCGAGGTAGGTCCCGTCCTCTCGGTCTCGTTAATAACGTATCGAATGGCCGAATGCGATCGTTGTTTATTTCTCAGTCGCGATCTATTTATACCGCGCGCCTGACAGACGAGTCGCACGGTTAAACGGCCTCGGTGGACCTGTAATAGCTAATACACCTATACGTGTACACTCTAACGTTAACGTACGTCATACTGATTATTGTTAGAGATGGTATTCGGAATGTAAAGATTTGTACGTCGTAGTCTGTACAACTGATAGGCTGGACGAGGTAAATAAGTATCTCTTCCAGAAATGTTTGGTCAAAATGTTCTTACACAACATCTTCAGCTATTCAAAATGCTTGTGTGTTTACTCCAAAAATTCTATAGTTTATGTGAAAACAGCACCATTTCATGTTGTGCGATAGAATTTTGCGTAGTTAGAGAGCATCCCAGTCTATAATCTGGGGGCACTCCAGTACCCCCGCCAAGTCAAACAAAGAAGGGGGACACGATTTCGCTTTACAGCAGATGATAATTTACAGCAGTGATCTATGTAGTTTAAAGGGTTTAGTCCTTTAATCACACATCAGACAGATTACGGTTTCACTTACTAATCTACTCGGCTTTACAATTTCCATCAAAACAAGTTTACGTGACATATAGTTTCTACTTAAATATTTGTCGTTCCTATTCCAGTTTGTCTCGTGTTCATAGCCACATAGCCTTGTCAAGGTCGCATTTGGCACAACGAACAAACATAACAACACATTACATTGTAGAGCAAACAAACGCAAGAATGAATGAAATAATTGTGGTGAACGGTCATTACTGTATGACTCGAGTGAGTCATTAAGTATGATTGAAATTGTTGAATGCTGAAATTTATTTCATCCTTGACAAGAGTATGAAAGAATTTATATTTTTTTACCGTTAGGTTTGTAATATTTTTTTAATAGTAGGCGCGAAATGTACCCCGTATAAGAAATGTAATCAGGTCCCCTTTTTAGCATTATTATATCCAATAACTAATTACTTGCAAACCAAGTTTTACTTATGGCTCTGCATGTAAAGTTGATACAAATTAAGGTAAATGAAATTAATTGGACAATTAAATATGACTAAAGAATCAGTTGCAGCTTAGGTTACTAGCTATAGGTGAACTGTGACACTCACAGGTCTTAACATAAAGATTTATTTTCATTCGCGAATAGACTTGTTCGGTAACTCAAAATACTACGGATTATTATACCTACTATTAAATATCTACTCCTCGTAAATTCAACTAGGATTGCTCGACGACTAAAACTGATTTAAAAAAGATTTATCTGCGCCGTAAGTCGATTTGATTGCAAATGAGCTGAAGTTCAACGACTCTCGTTCAAGTGATCTAAATATTTGAGTCGGCTCAGAACTGTATTGCACTCGCCTACTTTCAATTGTTCTCTTTGCTTACCCTCATTTTAAAAGAGATGTTAGCTAAATCGGTAATAAAATTTCGCTTTAAGCTGTGGTATGTAGCGTTACATATGCATGCATAGTCGTAAGACACTTGCACATGTTAATAGAATAAGTATTTAGTTCTAATACGACCTCAACCTCTGCTAAGACAATACGTGTCTATTTATTCACACCTCCCGCATCATCCCACATGGCGACCCTGCCAGGATTTGAACCTGGAATCTTCTGTTAATATCCAGGAACATCGATCATGACAATCAAGCGAAATCATGACAAGAATTATATAAATGTAGAATGACTGAATGAAATGACTCAGGCGAATGAGGAAACTCTCATTAACATATTACTGACTCACTCGTTTGAATGGATCTGTTCAAATTACTAAACAATCGCATCACTAAACAAAATATGCTCACAATGATTACATACAAGGAAGCAGCAGTTCGGTACTCGCATTCAAATCTGAGGCAGGAATCCATTAGCTCCTTAAAAGAGCTTTATGTTATGTTTCTAAGAGATTTTTACATTGTTTGTAATGTTGCGTGAACGCTACCAAGGCTTTCTTGGTTGAAGCGGTGGACTCTTAAGCGACTCCTGAGAGGCCCGACTCACCAGTGGGACAGTAATGAGTTAATGATGTCACTAAGATGCTAAGTGGTCTAAGTGAGATGAGTTCTCAGGTGGCAGTTAGAGGGAATTTAATATATCAGGCACGTTGGCAATATAAAGATTCAGACAGTTTTGAGATCGATGTGTATGCAACAACTACGGTATAAGTGTTGAAAACATAGTAACTATTTATTTTAAGGCGAATTCCATTATATTTCAATATGATATGAAAAGGACCTATTCTGGTTGTTTGAACTTATCCGAGGCGTTGCAATACTTGCATTTTAGTTTTCAGCATGCATGCATCCGAATAGGATTGAGGAATAGGAATATTTGAGGTTGATCGTAGGTGTCCATGGGTGGCAGTTCTCCTTTCAGCCCTCCAGCCAGCTATCCTTTCAGTCCTACAGTCCACACCTCAGATGGTCCGCATGCTCGAACGCTACTTCTATAATAAAAAGATCTCATTAATCTGTTACGTCATACCTCCAGTTCCTTTCTATCTCCGCAGCAGAAAACAAAAGTAGAAACAAGCAAACGCGACCTTGCCTAGGCCGTTCGCACACCAGCGCGGCGTAGACCTAATTCTGTCACAAATATATTTGAATGGAATAGCCGAGGTATGAGGAAGTCGTCATTAGCGTGACTCACTGTCGAATGGGTACTATTTGACGGTAAATTGCGTGGAGACCGCGTACCTGGCCTGTTTTCGTTGCAAATGCCTATGAAAGCCTACACAATTATTTTCTACTGGCTCATCCCCGCGGTTTCACCCGCGTTAAAAAAGTAATAAGGCTTACATATTTAAACATACGTGATACCCCACGCTCCTGCGATGGCTGCCGCAAGCGTGTGGCGCGTGCGCTAATAGAGTTTTCCAAAATTTAAGTAGCCAATGTTACGCCTTAAACCTTCAGCTATCTTCCAGTGAAAGTCCCGTCAAAATCGGCCCAGCCGTTTAGAACATTACCTCAGCCAAAGAGACAGACAAAAAGTTTTTTAATTACATTTTCGTTTTAGATATCGTGTTTACTTTCATATGCATTTTATTTATTAGTATAGAAGTATAGATTATTTTAACGGTTCCCTCTATACTTCTAAAATGTCAGTAGCAATAGAGATATAAATTAGGCGTCTGAATCTGGGGCAATGACGTGCGAAAGTTCGACGTCGGGCAGATTTTTTTGAAGTATCTCGCATCCATCATTCATCCAATAACAAATTTACAAGAAAATAATTTCTGCCGAAAAAATAATTTCCAAATTATCACTTGATTTAACGGCGAAGGTGACGTTTATTGAAAAAACTACATGCCTGAGTTGTTTAAAAAAAAGATATCCGGAGGTATGTGAAGCCTAGCTATCCGTACTTGAACTTCTTGTTTGCAGCACCTCAGCCTAGTCCTTCTCATTCTGAGAGGATACACCGGCCCAGTAGTGGGGCAGTGAATGATGATGCCTTAATTGCTCAAAGTACACACACTATACTACGTAATATCGGTTCTAAAATAAGAATTTTGTCGTTTGTCGCAGGTCAATGGGAGAAGCTGCCGCTGTGGACGCTGGAGCGGGAGCTGGTGGTCCAGGACATCGCGGAGAAGGAGAGCATCAAGGTGCTGGAGAAGGCCACCGTGCCCATCGTCAAGATGACCGACAAGTACTCTGATGTTAAGGTGAGATTCGGCCTTATTTTATAACTAGCTGATCCTCGCGGTTTCACCCGCGTTAAAAAAGGAAAAAGGCATACATATTTGATAAAATATAGCCTATAGCAGTACGTAAGGCTGTATCTTTAAATTGGTGAAAGAATTTCAAAAATCGGTCCAGTAGTTTCGGAGCCTATTCAAATCAAACGAACAAACAGTTAAATCTTTCCTCTTTATAATATTAGTATAGATATGTTTACAGTGGTAAGAAAATCTAGATGTTGGAGCCCAACACGCACCAAAGTTATCTATAGGAATGCCTTTTCATATAGAACTGATCTCAGTTTAGTAATATTTAGGTTTTCTTTATCTTTATCTCTTGGCTTCTGTGTACAACAAAATTATAATTATATTTCGACCACTGTTCAAATACTGTTAACAATACCAAATTGTTGATAAATTATCGCCATTCCTAATTTTAAAATATCAAACATAAACCACTCGTTTCTTACAATAAGGAGAGTCGTGAAGGAAAATCGGGCAAATATTTCGATAGAGTTTCTAGTTAGTACACAATGGGTAGTGGTAGTTTCGTCAGGCTTCGTGATGGAGCAGTTAGAGGGCGCTGTTTGCGCGTCGTGCGCGCCTAGCGGTCGGCCGTGCGCGTTGGGTGCGGTGCGAGTCACGAGAGGAAGCGGTAGCGGTAATAAGTTGCGAATAGGAAACCTACTAAAAGCTATATATAACATCCAAGAACCCTGACTGTAAATCCTAAAAGCTAAGAGTTAAAAAATATGTGATTTTTTATTCAAATTCCATCGAGAATAATGTAACACATAAGTAAGGTGTTATTTTTTCTGAGATAGAACATATTTTAGTCTGTCATTTCTCTGTAAGAACGCTTCTACAAATGGAATGTTTTGGATAATTTACTTTTTATCATAGTGATATAATTATTACGAAATAAAATTTTAATACCATTTTCTTTATAAGTCTTATTTTGCTTTAAATATTTATTACCAATCTATCTATACTTGTCTGCAAAAATGCAAGTAAAGAAATATTTATCACTAGATTTTACCCGCGGCTTCGCTCACGTTAATGTGTGCATATATATTCGCATAGGTAGGCAGTAGGTATAAAAGGTAGGTTGTAAGTATAAAAGATATATTTCTTTCCCACAGGTCCTTTTCTGGACTTCTAGCAATGTGTGTGCAAAATTTCATAACGATCGGTTGATTACTTAAGACGTAAAGGCGTTACAAATAAACAAACAAAGAAACGGACATTAGCATTTATAATAATT
>DWPU01000097.1:0-10948 GCA_018251975.1 Urbanus esmeraldus
TGATAAAATTATCTAATCTTTCTTTAAGCCGTAGTAAATACTTAATTTTTGACGGACTTTCGAGTTTTAGTGAAAATCCCACGGAATTAGGTGACTTTACCTTAGATCAGATCTCGTTGTCTAGTCGTTTCTTCACGCGTTGATCTCTTTTGTATCGCCGCTAATATCACGTAAAGACATTTGAATTAATAGGATCGCTATAAATATTTATATCATACAAGTATAGCATCACCCTTTGTACGTAATTGTAATTAGAATCACGGTAAATGAGTGTTTATAATACACATATTATATCGACCGCATAAGATACTCTATAAGAATTTAATCCTTGTTGTCAATTGCTATATCATATTATAATCATCAGTGATCGTTATATGTTTTAAATAGTAATAAAAGAATTGGAGTAATCTACACAAGCGAAACAGTGTAAATTAAATTTATTTGAAAAATTATTCATAAAATTATCTGTATAATTACAGTAATTTTATTTATGTCATTTCACACTACTTGTTTTAATTCCTTTAGCCCAAAAAGAAACATGGAAGTCCCAACGCAAAAACGTTAAACACTATTTGTTAAAGAATAAATACATAAAACATCGGACCGCTTTGTAAGAATATTTAATTAAAAATAAAAACAAAAAAAAAACCTTTTACTGTATATCATAACTTAATTCCACTAAGTTTTATAAGTATAATAATTAATGCATTTCTCTGCAATCGAAATGTCCCTGGTCGTAATATATAACATTTAAATGCGACGTTAATCCCAATTAAAATACCGGTTACAGATCAGCCATTTAGGCCGTTTAACGAACTTGTTAGATATAACATTATCTTAATTGATTCCTTGTAAGAACTAAATTGGCACATTCATATATTGATAGGTGTTTAATACGAAATCTGTTGAGACTAAGAATGCGTAAAAATTTTTATATTCTTAATTTGGCATATTTTATTTTATTGATATTTTATCGATCTTTAGCTAAGTGGACGACAAACGACAATATAATAGCGCTAAGAAAGCGCTTTCTAACATTTGTTTAGGTTATTTAAATGGCATACTTTTGTTAGGTAGGTACTTGTTAATGTTTATAATAAAATACATATTATTTTGTTTTACAAAAGGTGACTTGTTTGATACAAGGACATCAGCTTGGAATTTAATATTGCGCACGCGCATCCCTCCTCTTAGACGATTTATATCACTGTCTTCTTATGTTTATTTATAACGTGAGGTTTGCATAAGTTTTCGCTCGCTTATGCGCACTCAATATATGCAGCATTTTAGAGGGGTATTTATTACCAGAAGATTAGAAGTAGGAGGTATAAATGCGATTTGAATTGGAATAGCATTGTCAAAATATCAAGTAGGTACTATAGTGGGACTGTGTACGTACGTACATACCAGGCTGGAGATCCAGGTTCAATTCAAACTTACATAACGCGCAACACTATAAGTACCTCCATGTAAGATCTTACTTAATTGGATAGTAAAAAAAATCCGAGAAGTTGTAAATTAAATTTTGTTAATGGCATGAGTGGCTAGTAAAAACTCCAGTAATAAAATGGGCAGAATATATTAATCTTCAATTATTGTTAAAGTTAATCTTTTAGGTCGACGGCCGCCCAATTTTCAGGTATATATTATGTTAAGGTATATTAAAATATAACATATTTTATACGGATACACGTCTGCCCCGTAATGTTTTGTAAAAAACAATCCTAATTCGCCTGCTGTAGATATAAACGGGGCTTTAGGCGTAAAATGATTTCAGCCTTATTGTTATTTTGTTATCACGAACCAAATGAGGGTTACGCGCAATTAATTTTAATGACCCAATGTTGTAATTTTATTATTTTGTGCGTCTTCAAGTTCATATTCCTATTAGTTTGTACATTTTATTATAACTATTTAACGACGAATTATAAAATGTATCTCCCACAATTTTGTTACGTTATTTTATAAAACAATAACATACCTATTTCGTCGCGTTTTCCGTAATCAAAACCACAAAAAAGCTCGTTAGACAATAAATTATGCGGTTATTTTAATTCTTCAATAAATTATGATCACAAATATTTCAACTAATTAGAGAATTAAAGAATAAAAAAATATATTAAGGTGTTGCCAAGTTTTCCATTTATAACGAGTGTGCGATGATGATAGATATAATAATATGTATTATTGAGACATTCATTTTTATACATACATATACTTATGTAAATGATTTCTACATCTGTTTGTTTGTTCATTATATTTATATACAATTTATCCGGCCGATGTACTTTTAGTAAACTATTATTTGCACACCCGCGTTTTTTCACTTTTGTAGCCGGGAGCAATGCTGTTGAAAAATACTACATATTTTGTGGCAGAACTATGGTACTCAGATCCACTTATAAGATAAATTTTCCCGGATCATAAAAATGATTATAATTCTATTATAGAGATTGATATCGTAGTTAATTTTTATTCAAAATACAGTTTGTATTTCATGACATCGAAACGAAAAACTACCTATTGATAGATGGATGGATAATTTATTATGCATTTTGTCCGGATTATCTAAATCTTCAATTGTACAAATCAGTAAGATGTGAAAGCATCTTTATTGTCGGCTATATAAGAGGAATGCACATAAAGGTGTTAATTAGCGCAATTGTTATTTTGAGCGTCGGAAATATGGAACCATTATTGCGTTTCTTACAGCGTTGTATTAATTGGTGGCCAAGGACAGAACACAATGGTATAAATGCCAAACGACTGACGTTTAGAAGTACTTAATGTCGAAAATAAATTTTGTTTTCCTCAATTTGGTCAGTTCACTGCAATATTAATGAAGCTACTCACATTTCAAACCACGTGTATCTAACTTTAGGTAAAATTGTGCGGTTTAGAAAAGGGGAAATATGTATGTGGCTGAAACAAAGTCAGTCTGGGAGATAAAATCGTTTTTTTGCCTTCGTTAAAATCTTACCTGATTATTAGCTATTAATTTTCATCTTAACTTAATTCTTAAATAAAGTTTTATGCAAGTGCATTTTGTCTATTTATTTAGTACCTACTTCATTTTACTTTTACCAAAGGTTTGTAATGTAATGTTATGTTTACCAAGTATTTCAACAGATTAAAATGCGAAACTTACCTTACATACCTACTAGCCGTTCCCAAGCTGAAGTGCAGTAAGGTAGGTCATGTTCTATGCAATTACTTTCAATCTGCGATTTATCTCAAAACGGAATAGAGCTAACTAACAAGTATTTTGTTAGTATTGACCTGTCGTTGTAGTGGTTGTAGTAGATGACGTTATAGAGACTGAGTGTTACTAATATTAATAGGAAGACTCGTTAAACCTTATAGACGACTCTGTAGGCCACTTAGTGCTATCTTAGTGGCCTACAAAAATACTAGCATTCTGTTGATCAGACCCCAAGTGCTGACACATTCTGACACATGTTTGTGATTTTAAAATAAAAAAAAATTCTCAATGCATATAAAAGTATACACGATACCTTATAACAAAAATGCATTTTTTGTCTGTCTTTCTATCTGTCTGTTTGGCTGAGTTTATGCTGAAGGTCTAAGGCGTAACATAGAGATAATTGGAAACTCTAATTCAATATCACGGGTAGGATGTTTTGTTATAATTAATGTCGTTATTAGGTATAACATGACATGTTTTAATTTACTTTATTCCTGTAATGTATTCGATAATCATGACTTGTAAAGACAATTTCACATAATATACGTAGTTTCTAACAATGAAAATGTACTAAGCACAAAGTTCTAAAACACATTTATTCACGTTAAACGCGGAAATTAGTACCTTTATTATACTTGTTTAATGGAATTTGTAATAAATTGCATTGTAAATATTATTCAAAGCCTTAGTTATTATAAAGATATAAATCAACAAACGATCTGTAATTGCATAAAATTCAATGAATGGCTCTTTGAGTTCCGCAGCTAAATGCAATAAAATAAAATCCTTACAATTGCAACTTGTCTGCTCCCCAGTCTGTTTGTCTGTATGTCACTTACTTTAGCCATAATATGGGATCTGTACGGATAAAGTTGATTGAAGGCAGTACGTTTGGGTACTATTAAAATGTTGAGTATTCATTTTGACTACGGAACCCTCGCCAGTGATTCAAAACGACCTTGCCTAATTTTTCATATAATTTCGACGACTATTTCATGGTAGCACAACACGGTCATTGAATGTAACGTAGGTATCATATTCAGTATCTATAAAAATTATGTGTTATTTATTTTTACAAATCGAGTATTTATTTTTATAATACTGTAAATGTTTGGAAGCTACGTTGCAGTTTTAATTATATTTTATTAATGTGAAATATGTTTACGATTGTTGTGTAGGGGAGCAGTATATAGAAACAACAGTTTAATATACATATAAGTCGACACAACCTAAAAATAAGTAACGGATCTAACTATATGACCGTGTGCAATTGTGCACAAAATGGACCTATCATGCTATTGTATTGGGGCGTAAGATAGAAATGGACACAACGCACGTACCCTGACACATACATAACATCGCTTCGCTACATAAGATCTATCGATGATCAAGCCTGCGTTCTATTACGCACACATTAAAATTTGAAAGTAAATACATTAATATACATACAATGTGATCTGATACGTCTCAATCGTGTGGTGGAAGCTGTGACATAAATTTTTTGCTGTCATACACGTCCGCATTCCTCGGCCAGCCTCGATACTCGGTAAAATACGAGAGTAAACGTCCACGGTATTGATACTATGGAACTGATGGTTATACACAAACTGTTTATCGCCAAGCTGTAATGAACGAGAGATACAGTTAAAGGTAAGAATCGCCTAACTAACGCCGCGATTCGATGCGATTACATGCGATAAAGTTTTATGATCACAACAATTCCTGTGTATGTTTCAACTGCAAGTCGACCATTTCTGCATTAGACTTACTTTTTGTAATAACTTATTCAGCCGAATGGCTAAAAATTTTACTATTAGACTGGAATGTCTGGTGGTCAAGGGAACGAAGTAATTTGTCCTTGAGGCGCATCGTAATATATCTTTCTTTTATCATCGTAGTATATTTTGTCCCTTTTTGACACCGCATAATATTTTAGGTTTAAGAGTGGTTGTTTTGAAAACCCGATCTACATTTACTACTGAGATATACGTTTCTTAGATTAATTTCTTACCACTGAAAGTACAGATTGCACCCTTTATAAAATCTACAATAAAAAACCTAAACCAACAAGATTTTCAAATCATACCTAATCTGAAGCTTTAATCGTCAATCTAATCAGATTGGCTGTTCTTAGTTTAATATGTGACAGCCAATCACTAAGCGATGTTACAATTGTAACACATAAAGCGTTTTGTCGGTCACCTGGCTTACTTCTCGCTCAGTTCTTGAGAACAAATTAACGGATTTATTCGACAGACAATAATAACCGGTTCCTTTGCGCATACCTATTTATTCCACATATTTCCTCGTTCGCACTTTGATATCGAATGTTCATAGTAAACTCTACATTCTTTCGAGTTGACCTGTTTCCACGTTTGCATGAATAAACATCATATCTTTAATTCATTTTATTTTTTATAAAATCATACCCGACTTGCTTTAATTCACAGAACTTTAAAAGATTTAAAAATAAAAAATGTGCCGGACTACGGGGAACAAGTCATATTCAATTATCGTCAAAACAAAACAAAAGCTTGTTTCAGATCGGAACGTGGTCGTTTTTCTCACGAAGGCGTAGGAGCAAATAAAAATGATGATCTCTTAAGAACTATTATTGTTATTAAGCGGTGCGCAAGTTTAAAATTATGCAGGTTAATTTTAAAACCGGGTGCCAAGTGTAATGTTCCGGGTTTAAGAAGGTCGGTAGAGGCACCCGTTGACCGTTAAAAGCGATATGTAAGAATAAAGTCGTCTCATTGAATTATTTCTTATTTTCGGTCTTGTATTTCGTTTATGTTTACAATCAAATTGGATTTGGTATTCAAAAGCTTCGCAGTCGTAACGGGCCGGAGCTTGGCGCCGTCGCCGGCACCGCATAATGTAAAGCCGTTTACTCACGGCGCCTCTCGCAAATGATGTGCATCTCCAATCAAATTGGAATTTACCGCATTAATTATTTGGCAATAACGTTTCTAAATCGGGCCTTCGACTCGAAGGATTTGAGCACGTCTCGCGCGTTATTGGTGTGCCAAATAAGATTGTGTGCTTAGCCATAAAAAATGTTGTCAGTGATCGAAAACAATGCGCCATGTAATCCGGCGATAAGCCTAAACACGTTTGCGGATCGATTACGGATGCAACGTGCGCAACCTTGGTTACATTCACATTACGGTGCGTGTGGTGAGTATACGTCTAAGAATAAGTTTATCGCGCACAACATCACGCTATATTATCGTTAATTCCTCGAGACAATTAATCCGCTGGTTGCATCTGGTTCGAACTGAATAAATCTGAAGTGAAACGGTTGATCAGGACAAAGTCGGTTTCTTGGACGAGTCATTGATCCCATAGAAGCAGTTGTCATTTCGAGTAACTGTGAGAGCTAATATCGTGCCATATGTTTACTTGAGACCAGTATTCGCTGAAGCCGATGACTATCATCGATACCTCATTTGTTACTAAAAATAGCGATATGTAGATTTAACTAACTTTATTTAAGAATATTAGGTAATAGAGAAATCGTTAGTTAAACTACAGTAGGCCAGAAATAAAGCATTGAGTACTTAAATATACAGTATCGTTTAAGATTAATATATCTACTTAACACAAGGAAGGACGTTCCATATTTTATATAATTTTTGGAATAACAAAAAGTAGTGCGTTAAGTCCAAAACGACTACAGTTATGTAATATGACAGAGTAATTTATATACCGGTTTTGCGAATGGAGAATACGTTAAAAATCTATAATACGTAGTAAGCGTAGACGTGCAAAAATTCTCGTAAAATGTATTATTTCGTATATTTATAAAGTACAAAATAATCAACAATATTATACGAAATAGCATAGCAAATCAAAATGAAAATGATGGGGCATGCGCTGCGCCTAATATTAGACATAGCAATAAAGTGCCTGCACAAAAACAATGGAAAAAACCTCTATTCTTTAATTGAACTGATACAATAACACCACCTGCAAGTACAGCTGTTGGTGATGAATCAATTTGACGAGCAAACAGCGTTGTGTGGACAAATGGCCAGGCCGCTGGTGTCATTGGTTCGCGGAATCATTTGCTCGTTTGATAGTTTATTCGGATTGTTGGATCAGTAATTTTATTCTCGCTGCTTCTTGCACTACTACCTCCAAAATTATTCAATTCATGAGCATTTGTCCGTGTATCATCTTGCAGGTAATAAAATATCTAAAAATGATTTGAAGGTAGGTACATACTTATAGGAGTTCAAATTTTGTATTTTAAGAGCGGTAAGAGTATTATCTATAAAACTGAAGGCTATGTATAAACTGAGGAAGCTTGCGAAAACAATAATTGAGCAAATAAAAATTACTAGATGTTTCTTTAGTATTCGATATAACGAGACATCGACTTTCCAAACAACAGCCAACGTACAGCCTGGCAACACGGCGGGCGCGTGCTTCGAATAGGATTATTAAAATTTTTCACAGGAAAAGTCAAATAAAAATACTAAGTTAGTTTTCAATCCTTTTTAGGACAATGTTTTAAGTCCTTTTTAGACAAATAAATGAAAAATACTAACGTTAAGTTCCAGAAAAACTAAGTGTTTATTACATAAATATCGATTAATCGTTAATACGAAGGATTCAAACTAAGCTGTCCCAAAAATAACCAAATAATAGCACTTAAAGACTGAATGTTAAAACGGGTTCCCGTACCTGATCGTGGTCAGAATTTTCGGAATACAATAGCCCGATACGTTTCTTAACGGGATGTACACTTGCGAAAGAATGCCATTTCAGAACTGATTAGTTTAAGGCTTCTCTGCTTAGGATGCTGTTGCTATGTTGAGGCCGATGCCACGCGGTACAAAAAATATGACTAGTGCACGTATAATCAAGGGTCCCGTAGATAAAAACATTATTTTTGACAGAAAATAAATTATTGTAATATTCTTAAATACATATATTTGTACACGACATTAAATATCGTGTTCCTTAAAATATTCGAGTAATTATTAATAATTACAATTGATAAGTTATTGCTTTAATTGTGACAGAGAGACAGGAGAATTTATAAAGATTCTAATTTTTGCTTTACTTTTTACTTTAAGAAGATTTACTTTATTACCGTGTAACCCTAAAAAGGCCATTAACATTATATTTTATACAGCTCACGTGAGTCCGCTCGCTGCATGCGCTGATATAAATTGATAAGATTGAAGGGTCTTGTGTGTAATCTCAAAATACTTATCATTTTGAAATTGTATGGCACCACAACTAATAATTGTATTTACTACGTCACAGTATTTATTTATCAAGGTCTAGTTAAAAATAGATTTTATTGCCTAAGGCAAGTATAAAATGATAATTTTTGTTCTACAGATTCTACTTGCTTGCGTAGGAATTAAAAGAAAAAACACCGAAATGAAGAAGGCTGCGTGAAGAAACTTGTTAAAAATAAGTTTAAGTTTCAGTTTATAACAATTAAATATACGAAGAACCTTACGAACCGATTAACATACTTTGTTGTTAGTAGCAATGCTTTATTATTTCTTTCTGTGCAATTTAATTCTTAGAAACGAGTAGGAATACACACTATTTCAAGCCTATTCACACAATATGGACGTGTTACGTAGAAAACAATCTATAAGGTGATAAGAATTAAATTTATTTTTTCCATGAATAGTTGCGATTATATTGACGCACGTAATATTATTTATAATCGTCCATATGCATGATATATTATTTTAATGTGGAATCTATATGTCGCAAGAACTACATAGAATAACGATAAAACCAATATAATTGCTGAGTACATTCGCGTAAGACTATATTTATTTTTATTCAACGACTTTTGTTTCCGACTGTACCAACTCAGTTTGATTATTACCTAAACAAGGCCCGCAAAAAATCATCTGTTATTGAACTTTGCGGGTCTTGAATTAGACATCAACGTATACCCAACATCCGTCTGTTTTTATGAAGAAGACTCGTTATACCTAAATGTAATTTTGCTGGCACTTGTAGCCATTTTGTAAGGCTTCGAACGAAAAAAAATAATTTCATACACGCTGTACAAATTATAGCTCATTGAAGAACGTGCGATACCCCTTAATTTGTTTATTTCGAGTTTTGGAGGTTGTAGGTAGTAAATGGTACATAAGTATCTCTTATTGTGTTTGTATTGTACGAATTTAATTTTTTCTTCGCCCCGTGTAAGCGATCTAACCACAAATTATGCGTTCTTGAGTATCCAATCAACAATTGATGTCATAGAATAAATAGGTACTTTGGTATACATTTTTTTTACCTGCAGTCGAATATTTTTTTGTTTAAGATCAAAAATTCTAAACGATTTTACTTTAGATCACAATTTGTAAAATCGTTTTGTATTACTTAGATACAGCCCGTGTATGCGGCAGCGTTACGGTAGATATAAGTGTAAATACAAATTATATACTTAAGGAGTATTTTTTATAACAGGTAGTCATTTGCATATACAATTTACTAGTGTGTCTGTTGTGTATGTTCATCATAACATAGGTAGTTATCACAAAAAGTCAATTCATGATCTCGAGAGCTGACATATGATATTTTGCCCCGCCTTTATCAATGTTCACACATCAGTCATATGTGTTTCGAATCGCTTTTAAGAAGACACGAAAAAACATATTACGAATTTGAATTCAACGGTAATAGATAATATCGTTCAGGAATCCATTGTGAGGTTTTTTAATAGTACCTACAGATGTATGAAACTGGTTTGATTGTCTCAAGTTGAGACTCAGTGAAGATACAGGGTGAATTTTTCAAGTGTGCGTGTGTGGGGAAAACCGAAACTATAAGGATTAGCGATAAATGCTGAAAGGATTTACGAGGCCGATTTTAATATAAACAAAAACTGCATTATAATTTAATGAAAATAATATTCCCCGATCCGGGAATCGAACGAGTTCATTTAGAACGAGACCATTGAATAGTATTGCTTATAAGGATCAAATTCTGCAAACCAAGTTTCATGGGAAATTAAAGGAAAAAAACATCCTGTATAACAGAACCTAAATCGGATAGCAGTCGTTAGGTTAATCTTTATGTTCCCCTTGTCCTTGAAGACAAGTCATGTACTAATCATATTAAAGCTTAGAGTATATTGTTGTTGCCTCATAGTATTGTTGGTTACACATAGCACCAGCTTGGTCCAGAACAAAGAAGCGCGAGTACCTGACAGTAGTTATCAGTTATACAAGTAAATGACAAAAGCTCCTAGATAGTAACCATTAACCATATTAAAGTAACAAAACGAATAGAAGCAGCAATGATTTCTAATTAGTACAATATAAACCAATCTGACGATACAGTAATTAATTTCCGTCTTCACGTACTTTAAATATCTATTCAAATTTGACAGACGTGCATAATTTTTCTTTACAAAACTTCCGAGTTTGAATAGCGTTTGTATTCATTCCTTCACTGTAAAGGTTGTAACATTCCACCAGGTCGCGTCACCGACCGGGGCGAGACCTTAATGTGGCGCCGCACTCAAAGGTCGCCTTTAAAATAAAATTGATCCACAAAGTCATTTTATTTTCAACTTACGTATGCCGTACCTGAATGAGATCACGTGTTTTGCTATTTATAAATGCCTCTCGTGTTAACTTACAATAAAATATACGTAGGCATATATTTATATATTTTTTTTTATATTTAAGCCTAACGATAAGGCAGACGGGCTACCTGATGGAAAGTAGTCACCGTCGCCTATGGACA
>DWPU01000098.1:0-10891 GCA_018251975.1 Urbanus esmeraldus
AGCTCTCAGTGCGAGTGTCGAACAAATAATAAAAGGGAAAATGACAAACCTATACTTATCTTTGTCTACTTTATTATATTAGACAGTCTCGTTTTCTTTCTTTTTTTTTTTGATGGACACATTCTAGGCTGGCTCCCTTCTCTAAGTATAATAAAGTCTATGGAATCTCTACCAAATTTTTTTTAAACAGCGCCATCTAGTGACCTTTGGCGCATTTCACTATTTCAACTAATATTGCATAGTGTTTGGTACTAACACCACTAATTGACAAAGATCTTAGTCGAATGTTAAATACTATACATGCAACAAGATCTATGTCGTATCATAGGCATTAAATATCAGATGCAAGCCTGCTTAATTGTCTTTGCGACTACAGTCGCATGGATCATACAGTGGATATCTTAACCAGATATTATAAGACGTAGATATTAGGAGACAATAAAGTTTACGCAAAGAGCACGTATGATATTACTTGTTGTGCACAAAGTGGATGATTGACATTGATCTCCAGTGGAGCATGGTGCCACAGATGTTGATAAAGTAATTGGCACAGAGATGTTTTGATAATGGCTATACTTTTTGTGACAACACTCATGGTTATATATTAAAATACAAGAATTTTATTATTAATTCAGTTTTCTAATAATGCACAGAGCTAAATATGAGATTGTTCGAGCACAAAGTCTTACGAATTGGGCGACTATTTGCTGAAATCAAAACATCTAAAAGCAAGATATGAGTAATTTTATGAGATTATGAAATATGAGTAATTAATTTAGCTCGTTATTTTGTGTTTGTGTTCAATTAACACGTTGCTCGTTGCTAGTATTCCATTTTAAGACGCTCAATAAAAAAAAACTGTGACTTATTTATTACAGCTTATCAAACTAAAATTTCAAGCCGATATCAAGCCCAAATTTATAGAGCTTATGGTTATGCTTGAAGCATAATAGTAGTGTTATCTACCAGCTTGTTGTTTCATCCTATAGAATAAGCCAATTCAATCTTAGTCTTACGACAATTATAATAGAGACGTGTTCTGATATACCCTGTTCCAGAACTCCCTGACTTGGAATCGGTAAGGATTATTGGAAAACGTTTAAAGGGATTTTGGTAGAGATTCCGGAAATAAAATATTACAGCACCTCATTTAACAAGCACTTCGCTTCTTATCGCACGATTTAATTTGGATAATTTCCCCAAATGTTATTTAACTTGCACAAAATTAATTAACAAGTCTTATTTCTATAATTTGTACTGAAATTACTGTCCGGTTAATTACTTTACGAGTTATGATTATGTTGCGGGTTTTTTTATGTTAGCGCAGAATTGGTCTTTGTTATCAAAATTGCAAACAATCAAATTACTTGTCTCTTCATTACATTCATTCTTCATTCATTGTTTAAAAAAATAAGATTGTTTAAAAAAAATTGTGACGTAAATTTTGTATGTAATGACATAACTGATTTCAAGTAGATTTAAGACCACTTCTGTGTTGACTAGTAGTTAGTTCCTATCAACGGAAGCATCTTTATCGTTGATTTCTTCTGTTTCAGCCCAGTCCTGGCCATTGCTGAGCTGCACACAGTAACGCGGCAAGACGGCACCGTCGCTCAATGCCTCACCCAAGCCGTCAGCGTCTGGGAAATCACTTTCTTCGTCATGGTCATCATTCTTCTGTATCTCCTCCCACTAATTATCCTTATTATTCTGTACAGCATCATCGCCAAAAATCTCATATCGGCCGCTTCTAAAATCGTCATGAACAAAACCGTCGATCCATATAACGCCAGAGCAAGGAAGCAAGTCATATTGATGTTGGGAACTGTAGTTCTTTGCTTCTTCCTCTGCCTTATGCCTTACAGACTGATCGCTCTCTGGGTAATCGTGACACCAGCGGAATTATCAGAAAATATTAGCCCAGAAAGATGGTACAATTTACTATATTTCTCAAGAATAATGCTGTACATAAATTCAGCTATCAACCCCATATTATACAACCTAATGTCGTCAAAGTTTCGAATCGGATTCTGTAAAGTATGTGTCTGTTACAAGAAATCTTCAGAAAGATCTCAGAATCGACGAGCCCAAAGAACTATTACGAACGGATCAACCACCAGTAGTAGTTTGACAAGAACAACAAACAGTTTGAAGAAACTATTCACACACAGAGGGAGCTTAGATAAAAGCGACACGGAATCAGAGAGCAAAGAAAGTAAAGACGACCCTAATAACGCGAAAACGAACGGCTTCTTCGAGAGAATCTTTACGAGCCGGCGATTTATTAGACAACAATCAGCCCCAGTTTGCTCCAATCCGAAACCGAGTAAGATAAACAGGATGAAAAGCGAAGGCAATATGGCTGAAATATCTGACTTAGAAGTCGATCGTAAAACGAAACGAGAGACAGGTGATGCTGCGAAGTTTATCGGTCATTCCATTGCTAGTTCTAAAAGTAATAGGGTGGATATCGAACTAGACTGCTCTAGTCGAAACCACTCTTTACGTCGGAGTGTTTTAATAAATAGTGCTAAAGCGAAAAGTTTAGAGGGTGAGAGCAAGAAATTCGTGTCGTACCAAAAGATTAAGGTAGACTGTGTCGTTGGCTTCCAGAAATCTAAGAGTGTAGAATATGATTTTCCAGAAAGTTTTGTATGACTGATGACGTGTTTAGAACAATTGTATTTGTTTAGGTTTAGTAATGTTTATGTAGGTTAAGATTTATCTTTAAAGGGGTTGTAATTGATATAAATTTGAAAGTCACAATTACATTAGGTATTAATTACAATTAATGTAGATAAATGTAAAATTGTAGTTAATATCTTCATAAGCAATCTAATTTCTATCCTATTTGGGTTTCTTACGCGAAAAATCAGTTCTACATCAGTTTTAGTAGAAAATATTCAGTACCGAGGCAGTACATGAGGATAATGAATCTTATGGTTTGATGATCGGTGTCGTAAGGAAGATATATATATATCCGCGATATTTTTTTTTATTTCACAATAGGCTTACGTTTGACTGCGATCTTACTTGTTGAGTGAAATGCAGCCCAAGATGTACGCTTGCCTAGAAGAAACTATATAACTGAGTCCGCAGATATAGTAACGCAACCTCAGGTAGGCTCTAATGTTATCTAGGACTGGTGGCAGGTGTCCATGGGCGGCATTACCCACTTACCGTCAAGAGGGTTGCATACTCATATGCTATTTCTATACAAGTAAATAAAATTATTAGAGTCTCTGTTTGTAATATCAAAATATTTTTTTACTTAATGCATATGAAAGTATACACGATACTTATGACAATAATGCAATTAGAAATTTATTTGTCTGTCTGTTTGTTTGAGGTAATCTCTAAACGGCTGGACTGATTTTGACGGATTTTCAGTGGAAGAAAGCTAAATGTCTAAGGCGTAACTTAGGATACTTTAATTTTGGAAAAAGCCTGAGCCACGCGCTCGCGGCCGCCGTGGGAGAGCGGGATATCAGTTATGTTTAAATATGTATTCCTTTTTACTTTAAAACGCGGGCGAAACCGCGGGTATCAGCTAGTCTATAATATAATAGAAACATCGATAATCCTTATACAACTGCGTCCTACTGACTCTTTAGTATGAAGTGGTCACAATATAATGCATACTGCCACTCAAACCCCATAAATATTTATGACTCTTGACAAATTGCATGCTCAAGTGTGACGTCATCACATACGTCATTGAGCTGTTAGCGTAGTACCGCTAGTGAAGATTTCAATTAATAAATTTTATATTGGATTTAACAAAGTAATGATAAATTTCTATTACTATTGGTGTTTATGTTTTTGTTAGTGTTATGTTAGTAAGTAGTAATAAAGGAGCATGCAGCCAACCTGGTCAAGTAGCCACTGTCGCCCATGGACATCTGTAATCAACCCCAGATAAGATCACAGTTCCACCTGAGGTCGGCCTTGCTACCTTTGAAGACTATGTTGGAACGTTTCGAATAAGTACGTCTCCCTTACCACATACCTACTTCAAACCAGAACACAGCAGCGCTGAACACTGCTGCTTTGTCCTTAGAGTGATTAACGCATCATGATGAACGTAAATTAGAGTCAGTGGCGTAGCGAGGGTCCCGGCCGGGGCGGAAGACGATCTTGCCGCCCTACACCTACTGTACATTACATACAGTGGCGGCACCTAAGCGCAGCTAGATTTGACGGCGAAAAAAAACGTAAACCTCCGGCGTGCGAGGCCGCGAGGCCGTGAGCGATTTGAATTTCAACATCTTGTGAAATTTTGCCGCCCCCTGAAAAGTGCCGCCCGGAAGAGTTCTTATCCTATTTGGATTTGATACTTTACTATGAGCTTAGTGGTACGTGGTACTTAGTGGTAGCAAAGCTTGTCGAATTCAAATCTCTTCCTAACACAAGAGCATGTGAATAGTAGTCATAAGACAAGCGGTAACATGCACTCAGATCTCATAGTCTAGTACAATCCGACCTTCATTTAGTTTCGAAATCGAATGAATGGTTGCAAACATTAAAATATTCAGCCAACTTAAGCTCTGCCCGTTGTTACAGTAGGAATTTATGCTCATAAAACGCTGGAAACCCACTATCTGCATTACGCAGTCGTTCCGTATTAAACTCAGGCTATTCAATCCAAGCTTACTGCAACACTCATTTAAATTTCCATTAAGAATCCTCTGGTGATAGACGACCACGTCAAACCCTCACAAATGCTTTTTTTTTCGTCAAGGCTATTTCTGAAAGACCAAAAAGTATGCATGAAACATTATTTGCTGATAGCTTAGTAGTCTGAAATTGGGTCTTTCGTAGAAGAACCGGGAAACGGATTACAGGCAGTTCTACTGTTCTTTCTTGCATGCTTTAGCAGTTATGTGGGTATAAAAAATTAATTCAACAAGCATTTAACAGTGAATAATAGCAACGTTAATGAACGTTTTTGCAGATGCAAGAACGTTTCATTATTACGTACATTTATTACTAGATTTTGCCCGTGGCTTCGCTCGCGTTAATACGTGCATATATATTCGCATAGGTAGGCAGTAGGTAGGTTGTAACTATAAAAGTTATTTTTCTTTCCCGCAGGAATAGTATCTTTTTTCGGGATGAAAGGTACTACATATATGTCCTTTTCTGGACTCCTAGCAATGTGTGTGCAAAATTTCATAACGATCCGTTGATTAGTTAAAGCGTGAAGATGTTACAAACAAACAAATAAACGGACATTCGCATTTATGATAATTAGGATAGGATTACCAAACTCAAATGAGTTTGGTAAAAAAATGTTTTCAAAGGTTTCTTTAGTCTTCTA
Source organism: Urbanus esmeraldus (assembly GCA_018251975.1). Classification (NCBI taxonomy): domain Eukaryota; kingdom Metazoa; phylum Arthropoda; class Insecta; order Lepidoptera; family Hesperiidae; genus Urbanus; species Urbanus esmeraldus. The sequence goes on from DWPU01000098.1 coordinate 5,321, forward strand.
CCAACCCGCACTTCGCCTGTGGGGTGGACTTTAATCTCCGAAATTTTTCTCTCGAATCTTTTGAGTCAGTGGAAAAGACTAGATTATGAGATAAGAATGAAACATTCTCTGAACTAAAGTCATATGTTAAATATTTGTTTGTCCATCTACCTACTTACTTATACCCACTAATTTTGAAAACAACTGAATGAAATTTAATAAAGTCTGTCTAAAAACCTATCTGGTCGGAAAACGTATAATTTTAAATCTATGAGAAATTCAAACTTTGTAGACATATTTTTAGGAAATTATTAGTATTATGTTTTAATAATAATAATAACATGGTTTCTAAATAACCATTTAAATAAGTAGCAGAAATACATAATAATATAAGTAATTCCTATACAAATTGATATTTCACTGCAATTGAATTGCCCACACTCCAACCGAACGGCAGATTTCATTTCCAATAAACCAAGATGCCAAATTACATGACAGAATATGAAGCCAAGTCTCGAGCAAATGCTATAAACTTCTAGTTTGGCGAAGGAAATGAGAAAATCTGTACGCAAAACGAAATTTGTAGCAAGAAAATATATGGCTGCGAATTGTAAAAGGTCCAATTTGTAGAGGGCGCCAGGTTATTTTCAATAGCTACTACTTGTTATGCAATTCACGATTGCGAGTGAAACCGATCTGGTGTTGGGCACCCTTCAGCAATGTGACGCTGAATAACAATGTTCTCATTTAAGCCATAAGCGATTAGCTAATCCTTGGAAAAATCGAACTTTGAGCTGAAACTGTATGAAAGCGGAATAGATTCAATTATTATATACTTAACTAAGTATTATATTTGCTTAATAGGTCATGAAAAACATTGCGAACATATCTTAATAGTTCACAATATTATCAAAGTTGCGTGAAGTCTATGACTTACACCTTTCTCATTTTCAGAGGAAACCTATATAAAAACCTAACTAACTCTATAAACCTAGTATATAGTGTTATTTATCAATATTCAAACATAAATTGATGATAACCTCACAATTTCATTTCAGATCTCTAACTCTTGTATCTCAATGCTGTTACTGGCATTGTTCTAAGGTAATCGTCAGAAGTGGGCATATTTTCATCAGCCAGCAGTCAAAATGAGGCGCACGACGGTCGTAGTTAAAGATATTGAGCAAACAGAAACCGAGGACGGGCACAAGCGTGCTTACGTAAAGCAGGAAATAAATAGGTCGAAGGGGCATGGGTTCCCCCGGGGCGGGGGTGGGGGGGAAGTTAGGAGGTCGCAAAACTAGGTGGCCTACATGGCCGAGCCGGAGCGACTGCACACCCACCGCTTTTCAACGAAGCCATACTGCCGTAAATGAAATATTCGAGGATCCCGAGCCCGAGGCGGATACTCTTTGTTTTTATATCTGACTAGTGCCTTGACCCGGCCTCGCCCGGCTCGAGAGCCCTCGCGACTCTCGGCCGGCCTCCGTGTCAAACAGTAGAGCAGAGTATTATTACCGTTCTAGTGGCTGACGTCTTATTAAGTAATCGTTAACCCTTTGTGGAAATGAGGACAATTCGCTTTCTGCGCCTAAATATTTTATTAGCCCTAGATATGTATGACTGACACGGTGACACAATTGTGAGTATTGATTTTCCTTGTTTTCATGAGAGATAGATTCTTTTGTACGGCGATTAGCTTAACGATTCATTGTGCATGCTACCGAGGTATGAATAATAACGTAGATAATCTTTGAACTACTTGGCAACTATTGTGTTGCGAGTAGATACTCTCGTCTTTGTTGTAATGCATCGTTTAAATGTATCGTTTATGATTGATTATTATTGATTGTAGCACAAAGACGGCAAACCTGATAGTTAAATGAATTTAGCGATTGTCAGCCAGTTGAGTCTCATCATCGGAAAACAGATTAGCGGGATTGAAACTTGTTTCTGTTACATCAGACAAAGGCCCTTTCATCGCATTGTTCGCAGATGAGTCCCGGATGGCCGCATTTTACGCGATAGTTGATGAAGTAATTAATTCCAAGATTGTTATTATTGTGCTCTTTAAGTAATCACAAGATTTTCCAATAGTCATTGCGGAAGTCCCATCAGGTCTATTTCTTTTGTTCGTTCCAGGTTATTCTTTAACGTTAAGTGCATGACTTGATTGTAGAGTACTTAAGTAATTATTAGGTACTTAGTATTACATCTTGGAATATTCATGAATAAAACTGACGAACTAATCAGAAAAAATATTGCTTTTATCGCTTTTCTCGTTACTATACATTTATTGCACCATGTTCTTGATTCCAATGCAAAAATGTAACCCCTTGTAAGAGTTAAACAAATAACCGCGAACTACAATTACTGGTTTGACTTCTACAGCATTGAATAGGTATATTTTTATGTTGTAAGTTCGTCAAATAAAAGAGATCGAGACTGGAAGGGACCTGTATAACTGCATCGAAATGATTCTTTGCCGAGATTCGCAGCACAATGGAAATAGACAAGTTTGTTTAAAATAACATTGAGGGCTAGACGGGAGTTGGTCTGAATACGAATAACATATTCACAAATACAGTTACATACATGTGTATATATTCACCAATTTTTTTGCAAGAACAACTATGTTTCGATCAGGGCGTAGCCGCGGTGTCTTCGCTACACCATGCTTATCCGAGGCGTTCCAACTTAGTCCTCAATGATAGTACCGCGTCTGAGCTCGACCCTAGCTACTGTGATAAAACAGAGGTTGATTATAAATGTACATGTGCGGCAGTGGCCACTTAACATCAGCTGGGCTGCATGCTCGTTTGCTACTCATAATATAAAAAAGACCAATTTTCAGCGTGAAGCAGTTTTTCTATTTCGGTCGATAGACGTGGTTAAGTTCTTAGGATAATTTAGTTCAGCGGTTTTCAAACTTTTTTGGTGACGGACGCCTTTTGACTAGCGAAAATTTTAACGGACCTCCAAAATTTTAAAGGTGGTAGAGCCAGGGGTCTGCGGACCACACTTTGAGAATGGCTGATTTAGTTAAACTAATCGTTTTGATTATTGGATAACCGTCTTTATATAGTTAAATGTATGATATATGAATATACTTTAGCTTTAGCACGAGGCACGCACGTACGCAGCGCCCAAATTTCGAGTCAGTAACAAAACTTTTGTTCAATTAGTATTAAATTAGTTTCCATAAATTGTTTTAACTAAGTAGTCGTTTAAATAATAGCGAGCGTGTACCAACGTAAATGAAGACAGTTTATAAATGAATCAACACAACTTTCAATTTTGTTTCTGTAACTCCTAGTTAATAGGACTTATCCACTTCTTGGTAATTTTCAACCACAAAGTTTTAACAAGTAGCTTATTATACGTTCAAATGTCGCTTCAAGTAAACCAAATAATAAATGAGCACATTGTAGAACTATTTAATAACCTTTAACAATCTATGGAACTGTACCAAGTTTATCTACCTACTTTTATTTGTAGTCAACTGTAGGTACTTACACTTAATTAATAGCATGTTGACTGATTTTCAAATCCCCTTCTACTTATAATATACGTACACCTAACGTCTAACGTCTACTATGTATTTCCGAAAGTAACATTATTTCAGTAATGAATTAAGTTTTGACGACAACAATAGCATTTTTTCTACTTATTTTGAAGCGCGATTGCCATAGCGTCCATTCCTGACGTCATGTCTAAGGATCGCCTAGAAAAGATTCAGCGATACAGTATGAATGTACTTAAGCGTGACGTCATGTCGTTCTGATTAGCGTTCAGCAAACACGGCCGACATGTTATTGAAAATATAATTAATCTTATACTTAGTTTATATTTAAATTTGTTATTTTTTTTTAATTCCTTCGACATATTCCTTTCTTTAAAATCATTTGTCATTTGATTCTTTACTTATGTTTAACTGCTAGGTTTCCTGTATGTTGAGGTTAAGTTAGGTTAGTCTACAAGTGTTCGAGCGTTTCCGAGCGCAAGAAGAATTCTCAGTTACATTGAGTTAATAATTACAATTAATTAAATGAATAATAGTTAAACAGCAAATATGAAATTACGTATACACATACAAATGTGACACAAAGTGCGTCACTATCTTCCTTAAAAAAATATTCCTAAACTTTTAATGGCTGCTTTTATATCTACGGACATTTCACACATTACCTACTAAACTATACATTCTATTTATACATTGTATGTTGTATTAGTTGTCTTGTATACATTGTGTAATACATAGGACACACCATCATCAGGCAACGACGGGCAGAATCTGACCAAATATTGTATGGGAAATTACGTCTTATTAATTTATAATTACATCTACCACGGCACGTTCTATGTCTATAGATAAGAACAGTTTTAAGGGAAAAGAGTTTATGTACCAAAAAATTAGGCGTAACTATGCAACGGAATCTTCGATTTTCGCTTGAAATGAGAACATTCGTTACTACCAGTGGCCTGATTAATAGTAATACATACACGAGAGCAAACAATGTTCTCTATAAAGATAACTTGAACTGGAACAATTCGCATAAATGTATTCACAAATTAGTCATTATTAATTAAATTTTATCGCAAAGTATATTCGTCATGAACTCATTGACGGAAAATGTATTGAAATTACTCATATAATACTCAAATGGAAAAAAATACTGTATGTATATTTATTGTCAAATTGTTTGTTATGTGTGTATGTATTTTGTTGTATAGGAAGATATAAGTTAACTATTTCCTCAGAATTCCCATAACCATTTATACTTTCTTATTTTTATTATATGAATGACATTCATCGATTTCATAACCAGGGGAAATTATGTATTTTTTAACAAATTAAATATGTCTGTGAACGGGTACCAATAGGGTTGCCGCAAAAAAAGTTCGTAGCTATGATTTTTTTTCTTCAAATTTCACATTCTTGCTTCACTAAATGCAGTTGCTTACCTTTTTCTGGTCCCTATTTATATATTATAGTCATTATCTTTTTATATATTTTTAGTCCCTATTTTTTTAGTTCCACGTTTTTACTCACACATGCCTAAAAAAACCTATTTAAATTTAGGACTTAACCTGGAGGGCAACATAAACCCGCAGATAGTGTTAGGATCGCTGTGGTTCTTCCGGGAGCACAACCGGCTGGCGCGCGCGCTGTCCGCCATCAACCCCTGCTGGGACGACCAGCGCTTGTTCGAGACGGCGCGCCAGATCAACATCGCGCAGTGGCAATACATCTATTACTATGAATTAATCCCCGAGATTATTGGTATGATTAAAATAATTGGTTCGACTGCGACAATATCGTTTATAGCTACAACAATTACTGCCTAATAACTTTAGGACACGGGGTAGTCTAACTTAGTCTTCAAGGAATGCATATTATGTGAAGGGCTATGGCCCTTTGGAATCCTTCCTATGGGTAGTATTCCAATTCAGATAGCAATACTTAATTATCACAAGGCAGATACGATACAAACTTCTTAATTTAAATGGAAAAATCTGGTTGTCCAGTCTTTGAAAGGACAAATAACGCCGGTAGCAACGCATGGGTAATTAACTGTTCCTATAAGCAGC
>DWPU01000099.1:0-10888 GCA_018251975.1 Urbanus esmeraldus
GTCCATACATAAAAACATTTCAATATGTTTAGTCAATGGATAAATATGGAAACAATTAAGCGCATGGTTTGTATAAACAAAAAGCAATACAATTACAGACTTAGATTTTTGTTACTGCATATGCATATGCTGTACTTTGATCGTCGTTGTGTATTTTGTAGATAGGGAGAGCATACAAATAAAACATTGTTTCGTGTGCTTAACGTACAATTCGCTATCGGACATGAGCGGCTCATGTCGTCACATTATGTAGGTAGAGAGGGAAACGGTGCCAACGGTGAATTCTAAAATACCAGTCAGCCGTCAGGCAGAGTCGAGGGCGGGGGGCGCTCGTCGCGGGGACTTCGACCACTTCGCTTTCTTTGTTTACAACGGGTCGGCGAGCGGCGGTCGCGCGGCCGCGATGCTCGGCGCCCGGTAGCCCGCGGGCACGCGACGCCGCCGGGACCGCCCCCGCCGGGGCCGGGACGCGCCATGGAGTGGCTCAAGAGGCTGGTGGGCAAGCGCGACGGCGGCGAGGAGCTGGCGGACGCGCTGGAGAGCGCGCGCGAGCGCCGCGAGCGCTGGCGCAGCGTCTACGTCATCTACTTCACCATGTTCCAGATGTCGCTGGGCTTCAGCATCGTCCTCACCGGCGTGTGGCCCTACCTCGACAAGGTACCTCCAAATTGCTTATCGCAAAATGATTTAGCTGCTATTTACGCGTAAATCAATATTCCAATTTATAGTTTTCAACGACATAGAGTATTTTGAGATAGAGCGGAAATATTTCATTACTCACTAGAATAAAATTTGAATACGACTACCATAAATGTCTATACTACATGCATATAAAAGTATACCTACTTTTATATACGTTGAATAAACCGTTTACGAGTATAATGATACCATAACAATGTCTAAGTATATGGTAGAGACACGTAGAGTTGACCCATTGCATTCATACTAGAAAAAATCCTTATTAGAAAAAAATGTGTCACATCACGCTACTCTACCTGAGCTTGTTATTGATATCTACCTGAGTTTACTATTACCATCTAGCGCTCCTCCGCTCTATTATAATAATGTCAAAATTTATTTATATTTCAAAAAACCCTGTATCTAAATTCGAAATGATAACTTATGTTAAGAATGTAATTCGGAAGCATTTGTGACAATACTTTGAGGTTTCTTCTCATCGTTATTGACTTCCTGTTTCTTTCCTGTTACTTAAAAATTGTAGAGGTTGTTCTGGCCTTAAAATGAGATGTTTGATTAAAATAGGTAAACATTCAGTTGTCATTAGAACAAATTTCAAAAGTCCTTGTGAATGAGGTTGCTTAATAGAAATGACTTAGCTGCGGTGCCGAATTATAAACAATGTGACGGCCTACAGGTGGCCGACATTCTAATAGACTTGTAAGACAATAGTTCAGTTTATTCTACTTAATTAACTTATTCCAAAGGGCCAAGTGTGAGTCATTAGTACGGGTCAGTAATACGAATGTCGTAACTGATTATTGTAAATGTGGAAATAATACGTGATGATAGAGCTATTAGCGAGGACAGTTTGTTTTTACTTAAATTATACTTTTAAATATTAAGTGGCGTACTCACTTTGATAGAATATTTATTTAACAAAGAAATACCACATACGTTGGTTATACACTTCGAAGGAAAAATCTGAGAAAAAATTATGTAGCTCAATGCAAACACTATTTACCTAAACATGCCTATTATTATTATCTATCTATGTTATCATTATCTATTAGGTACATAAGAGGGCATTTTGAGTATTAACGATGAATTTAAACATGAGTTAATTGTTGTTATGTAAAACAAATATCGTTCCACGTGCTGAGTACATAACATAGATAACGTGTCTGTTATTATAACAATTTATTATGGTCGTAAAGTTAACGGCGATGTCCTTAATCGTAAGATATCTAATTCCGCGGAGATACCGCTGGAGATAGCAGCCGAGGAACTTGGCTGAGTGCAGAATGTGCAGATAAAACTCGTGGCGGTTCACTGATTACAAACTTTCTCAAGTAGCTGGCACTCCTGTGGCACATTTAGTTTACAAGCAAAATGATAAATTTGCTACATTTATAAATATGACTTAAATTAAAACTTTCGATTAAATTGAAACTCTATAGTGGAACCTTTAACTTCGGTTTAACTATACAGCACACACAAACACACACACTGCTCACATACATACAGGTTTATAAGAGCTTGTTTTGCCATGTACCTACTAATGAAGTTAGTACTTCACCGTAGTAGCTCATGCACTGTATAGTCTATTAAATTACTTCGTCCTGATAATACGGGCAACCAGTATAAGGGCCTCGCACCTTGTTTGTTATTTAATTAATAAAACACTTTAATTACGAGATTTAAGAATCCTTTTACCAATTCATCTTAAGGATAATGTTATTGAGACATATGAGGTATCTATATCAATTTTTCGGCAAGTTCCACAGCCCAAATGGCTTGGCCGATTTTCGAATATGTACCCATAAGATTTCGTTAGTTTTATTTTGGCAGCACGAGTAACACTAAAATATAAAAAATTGTCTTTCCCTTTTTTCGTTGCGGCCATTACGACTTATTTACTTACGTAGATGCCCAATATTTATTTATTATTAGGTTTAAGTGTATAAGTATTGTCTCTTAATATTTGCCTAATACCAGATCAATTGTGTTATTTAAGAGCTTAGCAATAATGTTTCTCATGCTATTAATAAACTAGGGTTATCGCTCTCGTCCAATCAAATTAGCCTAAACACGATATTGTTTTATATGGAGGAGTTCCTGTGGCCATCTTCCGGTTCCATCATTGAACGAGCTAATAAAAAACAATAAGGACGCAAGTTTATTGTATTGTCATTTAACACAGTACTGACTTAATGCTGTAACCTTATAGGAGGCAAAAATCTTATAGGATTTGTTTTCCCACGGACAGATGGATAAATAACCTACCAAGTCTTATGTTCTTAATGCTTGACCTGCACCGAAACAGGTACTTAAAGTAATCATACATGCTGTATTAGCATGTGATAAGCCACCAGATGCCAAGTTAAACTAAGGCCAATGTAAGTACTTCATCCAAATAATAAGAAAAAAATATGAGTGTCGTCGAGGCAGCAGCTAGTTTTAGAGTAGTCGGTGTTATCAGTCAATGACTTCCATATTATTTTTCGTTAACCTAAAAATGTTACTATTTGTCATCGCTATCAGCTACAAGGATTGAAAGAAATGTGCATTGTTCATGTTCAATTACCTATAGCAGTCATTAATATCGGGAATTTTAATGAAATTTCTTTTAATTGATGTTCATTACTAAATTTAGTCACTCAATGACCGAGGCTTTAATGTTAACGAGATCTTTGTAAAGATATACAGTATATAGAGACGTAGAGTCATCTATTACTAAGGTTTCTTTGTGATCCAAAAATTCTGATGACCTGGCCCGAGATTACTGGATGAAGTTCCACCCAGCGGGCTAACTAGTTTACAGTGTAGTTGGAAGGTCACTGCCCGCTACACCGCGACCTTCAACACCAGGCAAGAAGATTTAGATACCCGGCGTTGGGACGAGAGTGAAAGTAGAAAGCTATTTACATCGCAGCGTTCATTGAAGATTGAGTTTTTGTTATAAAACAAAGATTGTTAACGAGGCCAATGATGTTGAACGGAGCGCTCCGCGGGCGCAGGGTGAATGAACAGCGCGCAGAGCGGCCGGGGGGCGCCGCGCGCGCTCGCTGAACAAAGGAGTCAAGGCGAGGAGGGAGCTTTTGTGTAGCTTTGTGTTGTAAACAATCATCATCATTACCAAACTTCTACAATTAGATAATCAAGTTATGTACTTAAATGTAACTGGAATATGTTACGAGTAGATATATACATTAACCAGTAATTAAAATGTAATCGTTCATGCATTTTGATTGCATACGAACGCAAGGACAAGTGATTGCCAAGTGCAACTAAATATATTTATCATGTGTAAGACAATAGAAGGTCAGTTATTTTACAAAATTGCTCTTTGCAGACTATAAATAGGACAGATAGCAACTTACTAAAAGCACAAAATACAATGATTTAGTGGAAAGAGTAGAGATTTTTTCAGTAGCGCTACTTAAATCATTGTAATGTGATAGACGTTGTTTATAAACATTGCATGTAAAATGCGATTATATAACATGCAGGCCAATTATATATTGTTTACCGTGGTCACAGAGGCCAGAGGAGACAGCATCCAACACTCTGTGCCGTAAACTGCCGCATTGCATCGTCGGATCGTCGTTCGGAATCTGCTTCGAATACATTTTGAATGTACCTATAATTAAGTATTGAATGTAGTTACTTACATATTCTAAGGAATGAAGTGGCCCACATCCGAGTCGCTTTGTTTAGTGAACATTGCAGTTCGTGCAGTGCACATGTCTAGTACATGCGCTTGTTAGGAATCGATGGCAGGACTCTGAAATATCTAAAAATAAGTGACGGTGCCAGCTCCTCAATAGCTTGTTATCACAAATCCTCATTAAGCGTTTCCGCTGTACGTATCCACTACGTGTAATATGCATTTATGTTAATTGTGTAATCGTGTGTCGAGATGAGACACGCTCTGGTCTCCGGGCGGCCAGCGCGGGCGGCTCGCGGCTGGCGCAGCGCCAGGCTCGTCTTGTCACTCATACAACTACAATTATCTTATTATCAGTTGTATGACGTTATCTTAATGTGTTTAAAACACGTGTCATGGTGTTCCTACACGCTGATATCTAAAATCGCTGAGTAGATTTCAATCATTGTATGTAGGGTTGGTTCTTTAAAAATGCTTTTGGACCCGACAGGTAGCGCTGTTATTGACATTTTTTTTCAATATCGGGTTCATTGTCTACCCAGGGGCACTAGTATTTTTCGTAATTTAATTAGTTACCTTTTAAGCTGTGGCGTAGTGAAGAGGTTCTTATATAATAAGAATAAGCATGAAAGATTGGGGCAGTAATAAATGTAGCTTCGAAGTATAAACATCTTTCTCTGTTACCTAGTCCCGTCCTCACATGGCGACCCTGCCATTTAAGGTTCGGTTTCGGGTTCCAGCTGAGTGTAGTGTGTAGACAATGCGATTGGACACTCGAATTTTAAATTCTTCGGACTCTAGTTCTGTTGCTGTGCAAACTTTTTAACACTTTTTTTACAACAATGTGCCGATCACAGGTGGCAAAAGAAGATATTTTTATTAACCAAAATTCAGCGGGTGCAAACTCTGCCAATACCGAAATTTTGAAATTCCATCTATCTACAATAAGCATTGTGCTAATTTTGATGTGTGCAATCTTATTCTTGGTTTTGTGCTACTATTTGTACAAACGGTACAAAAACTGCCATCAATCCTGGATCCAAGCGCAAGTATCAGGAGATTATCTTCGTCGGTCCCTGAATCGAGATCGTCGGGAAATATACGAGTGCACCTGCCGAGGAGGTGTTCCCAACAATTCAACGTAGTGTCAGTGACAGTGAAGTGTGCGTAAAATGTGGGGAAAAAATATATAAAAGTGAATGTGTTTCATTAGCAAAAGTGTGGAATAATAATGGTATTATAGACTTTAACACCAGGCATAATGTAATAATGATTATATGTGTATTTTTTTATCTTACTCTACTTTATATATATATTTTTTTAATGTTTTTTAAAGAAAATAATAATTTAAATGGAAAAAATATTAGATGTAAAAAAACAAATTGAGCATATAAAAATTAATTTGACAAAACTAAGTATAAGTAAAAGAACTAAAAAGTTGTTAGAACAGAAATATTCAGAGGCAAAAGATTTATATAACAAATATATTAAATACCATGAAGAGTTAACTCTTAATGTTTCTAAAGGTTATGTTAAACAGAAGGATATAAAATACTTATTAGTTGTTTGTGAGGAAATTGATTCGTGTTATCAAAAGATACAAAAATTTTGTTTAGAAAGTCACCAAGAAATGAGCACCATGGCTGATTTTGACATGAAAACTGCTACTTCTCTTTTACCTGTCATGACAGGGGATGAAGAAATTACAAAAAAGCTAATAGATTGTATTGAATTTTACAGTCAAAACATTAAAAAAGATGATGAAAAATTACTTATTTCCTTTGTCCTTAAAACTCGTTTATCGAAACATGCCAAATTACGTTTGGCATCTAACTATGAATCTTCTACAGATCTTATTGCTGACATGAGGAAAAATCTGTTAACTAAGCAGTCTGCCACGGCATTACAGCTCGAAATGTTAAAATCTAGACAAGGTTCACAAAGTATTGAAGAATTTGGTAAGAAACTCGAAGATTTGTTTGTTGAACTGACCATTTCCCAAGCTAACGGTGATGATAAAGCATTTAAAATGTTTAGACCTGTAAATGAACAATTAGCAATACAACGATTCACCGAAGGTTTAAGAAACGGTCGGTTAAGCACTATTCTAGCAGCGCGGAACTATTCGGAGTTGAAGGACGTTATTAGAGCAGCCAAAGATGAGGAACTTTCCCGACAAAGCTCTAGCTCATCATCAGAGATAATGTTCACAGGTCAACATCGGGGTAAGTACCAACCGTCTTATAGGGGGCATAGCAGAGGTCGAGTAGTAAACAACGTGTATACTCCAAATCGCACCTTTAAACCGAAGCAGAATCAAGAAACTCGATCGTTCCAGCGAGGAAATAATAGAGGATTCACAAGTAATTCTCGAGGACGTGGACGTGCTGCATATCGAGGTAATTATAATAGCAGCAAAAGACAGCATGGTTATGTTTTAAACCAATCCCAACAGGGTGCTTCTTCGTTGGAAAATAACCAAAATATAGAGTTTTTTCGATCCTAACTTTATACTATCCTGCAATTCATATAATAATTTCGTGGAATTTACAATACTAGGTACCAAATGTAGATTGTTAGTTGACACAGGCGCATCGATGTCGGTTATTAAATACGATGTAATAAGAGATAGGAATATCCCAGTACATCCAGAACGCATAACCATAAATGGTATTGGTGGCAAATCGTACACCGAGGGTTATGTTTACATACCGATAACCATATGCGGAATACATTTTAAACATAAGTTTTACATCTTAAATAATTTACCTTTTAGTCAAGATGGTTTAATTGGACAAGAATTTTTAACCAAATATAATTGTGTATTAAATTACGAAAATAACACTTTTACTCTAAATAGCTTAGACAGGCCCATTACACTGTCCTTAGGATTAGGGAAATTAGGCAAAAATGCATTTATTACGGTACCTCCAAGATGTGAGAAGTTTTTTCAAGTTAATTCTTATTCAAGTGATTCATGTGTTATATTTCCAAGAGAATTATGTGAGGGTGTATTTATAGCTGGAAGTATCTGTCAACCGAAAGAAGGGAAAATATTGATACAAATTTTAAATACTCGCGAGATAGAAGTTAATCTTAGTTATTTTAGGCCTGATATTGATATGCTATCTAATTATGATATTTGTTCGTTTGAGAAGGAAACTTTAAAAGGAGAAAGAGTTCGAAAATTATTGTCATTGATAAAATTGGATCATTTGAACAAAGAAGAAAGCATTAGTATACAAAATATTTGTGCGAAATATGCTGACGTATTTTTCTTGCCGGGAGACAAATTAGGTACATGTAATCTTTACGAACAAAATATTCAATTAAAACCTAATTCGAATCCAGTTTATACTAAACAATATAGATTACCTTTTTCGCAGCGTAATGAAATAGAAAGACAAGTCAATAAAATGTTAGCTAATGATATTATCGAACCCGCAAACAGCGAATGGTCTAGTCCAGTACTATTAGTACCAAAGAAAACAGAAAATAGTAAGAAAAAATGGCGGTTAGTGATAGATTTCAGAAAATTAAATAATTGTATAATGGATGACAAATTTCCCCTTCCAAATATAAGCGATATATTGGACTCGCTATCGGGAGCTATTTATTTTTCTCAGTTGGATTTAACGCAAGCATATTATCAATCGAAATTAAATGTCGACAGTAGAAAATATACTGCGTTCACGACATCATCCGGCCAGTATCAAATGACCCGTATGCCCATGGGTTTAAAAACCAGCCCTGGGTCATTTTCACGTTTAATGACAGTAGCAATGTCGGGGCTTAATTACGATAAATGTTTTGTATATCTAGATAATTTAATTTGTTTTGGGAGAAATTTAGATAGTCACAATAAAAATTTGCAAAGCATTTTGGAAAGACTCAAAAAAGTAAATTTAAAATTAAATCCAGACAAGTGCGATTTTCTTCGGAAAGAAATTTTATATCTTGGGCATGTTGTATCAGTCGACGGTATTAAGCCGGATCCGGGTAAAATTAAAGCATTAATTAATTATCCAATCCCTAAAAACGTAGACGAGCTCAAGCGATTCGTAGCTTTTGCAAACTATTACCGAAAATTTATTCCAAATTTTGCCGAAATATGCTTACCATTAAATAATTTGTGTCGCAAAAATATAATATTTAATTGGGACGAAAACTGTCAAAAATCATTTAGTATTTTAAAAGATAATTTAATGAGCCCTCCATTATTACAGTATCCTATATTTGATAATGATAACACTTTCATATTGCAAACTGATGCCTCGGGGTATGCAATAGGTTCGATTCTGTGTAATGCAGATCGTAGGCCAATAGCTTACGCCAGTCGTACGTTAAATAAGGCTGAATGTAGGTATCCAACAATTGAGAAAGAATTATTAGCGATAGTCTGGTCTGTTAAATATTTTAGGCCCTATCTCTATGGAAGAAATTTTATTATAGAAACGGATCATAGGCCGCTGGTATTTTTATATAATATGACAGATCCTTCCAGTAGACTGTTAAAGTTTCGGTTATTACTTGAAGAGTATGATTTTAAGGTTGTTTATGTGAAAGGGCGCGATAATGTAGCTGCAGATGCATTGTCACGCATAGAAATGAGTAGTGAAGAATTAAAGGCGATGAATGAACATATTTTGTCAGTACTTACAAGGGCACAAAAAAAGAAGCTAGTAGAAAAACCTTGTAATTCTACCTCGGTGACTAATATTTCTACCGACAATTGGTCTGATCACCCAAGAGTTGTAGAAATGTTAGGACTACCGAAGGATTACACGGAGTTAGTGTTTGTGAATGAAGAAGAGTGGAAAAAGGTTAAAAAATGCGTATCATTAGAGCGTGGTGATTATGCATACTCGTCGTCAAATCGTACAATATTTGTGAAACTGTTTACCCAATCGCAGCGTACACGAGCTGTCTCTGTGAGGGAAATGGAATCATTTTGTATCGATTTAAAAATAAATACGTTATATATAATAAAGAGTGAGAATAATTTTAAAATAATTAAAGAGCTAGCTCAGTATATAAATAAAATGCGTAAGTGGTCCGGACCCCGTTTATGCATAATTAAAGGAGTAACGAAGATTATAGACGACGATACAAAAAAAGTTATTTTAAACGATTATCATATCCTGCCCACGAGCGGACACGCAGGAATAAGGCGTATGTTAAATAATATCCGTAAAAAATATTTTTGGCCAGGATTAGAGAGCGATGTTAAACATTTTGTAAAGAAATGTACTAAATGTCAACGATATAAATATCTAAATACCATAAAAGAGCCTATGACTATAACGGATTGTGGAAATTCAGCTTTTGACAAGATCTACTTAGACTTGGTAGGTCCACTAATAAGAGATAATAATTATAATTACATTTTAACACTCCAATGCGATCTCACCAAATATGTCGAGGCATACCCGATATCAGGTAAGGATGCGCGCACAGTGGCTACAGCTCTTGTTAATAATTTTATACTTAGATACGGCATCCCTCGACAAATTGTGACCGATAGAGGAACAGAATTTATTAATTCTACAATTGAAGAGGTATGTAAAATTTTAAACGTGAGTCAGTTACAATCTACAGCTTTCCATCATGAAACACTAGGATCGCTAGAAAACAGTCATAAGCATTTAACATCTTATTTGAGAATGCAAGTTAATAGTCTTAATCAGGAATGGAGTTCATGGGTTCCTTACTGGTGTTTCTCATATAACACTTCAGTACATTCAAGTACAAAATTTACACCGTATGAATTAGTGTTTGGCAAACAATGTAACTTACCAAGTAATCTCACTTCGACAATAGATCCAATATACAATTTTGACAATTATGCCTTAGAACTAAAATACCGTTTACAAAGGTCACAACATGATGCAAAAATTAACCTTATAAATTGTAAAACATTAAGGAAAATAAAATATGACAGTACTATAAATCCAACAACATATAATTGTGGAGATTTTGTTTTGGTTAAAAATGAAAATAGTAACAAACTTGACCCGTTATATTTAGGACCTTATTCAGTTGTTAAAGATTTATCTCCGAATGTTGTAATTTTAGTCAATGGAAAAGAAAAAACTGTGCATAAAAATCGAACTAGACTTTATGTTGAATAATATTTAAATTGCTATGACTTGTGCTTGTGACTGTACAAAATATGCAGATGATGTTTATTGCATTCCGATATTGTATTACTACACCTTTGTTTAGATACTAAGATTTTATTTGATAGCATGTTGCTATGGTATTCAATATAATATTTAACTGTATAAGTATTAATTTTGATATGTATGGAAAAATTATTACTTTTAATGCATATTCTTGTTTAAAAAGTTTTCATATTTGAAATGTTTATGTGCTCTTATAATATATACTCGTATTATTATTCATATAGAGAAAAAAAAAAGATTCTGTATTCAATTTTTTTTTTTTTTAATTTGTTGGGGCATGTGGCGTAGTGAAGAGGTTCTTATATAATAAGAATAAGCATGAAAGATTGGGGCAGTAATAAATGTAGCTTCGAAG
>DWPU01000100.1:0-10875 GCA_018251975.1 Urbanus esmeraldus
CCACAAAGGGCTCTACCACCTTCAAAACTGCTTAAATTATGGCAGGAAATCCAAACAAGAATCCATGAAATTGTAGAATACCTATTGTCAGACCTGTTAGCACTTAGTCCATCCAATTAATCAACACTAAAGCTGTTACAAAATAAACTAATAGAAGCGAATGCATGTCCTACAAAAATAATTAACTCATTCGAAGTTTCTAGCATCCGGGAGCTAGGATCGGTGCGGAGTGGCACCAACAACCCACGAGGTGGCTACCGCGTCAACGACCTTTAGCTCACCAGGAAGTCTAAGTCAAATTAATAATAGCCTACACCATAGATCTAAACGCAACGTAGTTGAGTCATTCAATTTATCTTGTAACTTAACAATACACGAATTAAAGGTGTTTGTGATGACTATGTAGATCTAAACGTTTAATTATGTTTTTTAAACTTTCTACAATCATGATACTACATTGTAATTACCAGCGTTGTGGGTGTAATGGACACACACATATCCAGGCCCAGAGAAGAAATAAAAAATTATCAGTCAGATTTCGTCATTTAATATGATCTGCTTGTCAGATCAATTAGCCTTAGCCTAAAAGGATTGTTTGCTTTCTGTCTAAATTCACAAGGATTCGTGTATTGTGATCTGATAACCGCAAATATCGAGACACTCGCGATTCGAACACAATATAGGTACAATCATTTTCGTTGTGTGCTGCACAAATCAAACTTACGACAGCCTAACATTTCTAAAGCTGTTTATTATTAATGTCTTTATATGCAAATATATATGCGTTCCTCGCACACAATTCACGTGGCAATATAATCCGTGTTTTTTTTGCTTATACCTGTAGTTACCATCGTCATCATTGCTTTATTTAGTACAAAAACAAATTAAAATGCCATACCAGCAATTGGACTTTGGAGTATTTTCGCCATTCAAAATATGTAAACATACGGGGCTGTATTTTGTAGACTGTACAAAGTTTGTTACTGATATGCATAAATCATGCTAACACGTTGATCAGGCGTGATAACACTCAAATTGTGTACTCCAACACGTCGAGGGCTAATTTGGTTCCCAAATTCGAGGGAGGGGAGAATTTGCAGGAATATTTATTGCTTGCGTAATTAATGTTTGGTTTTAACTGAAATTACGATCTTGATAACAAGGCAACGATAAGCCAGTCACGCATTTTACTTACTGATAATACAACAAAGCAGTAATTAATATGTTTTGGGCAATACTTGAACACGCTAACCAAGTGCTTCTAGAGTTTAAACATCTAATAAATTTAAAGAAGAATAACTACTATGGAATAACTATGGAATATAAGAGGAGATTTACATTAACATGTTATTAGTAATTTTAATATCATTTTCTATCTAATCCCTACTCATCATATTATAAAAGTGAACATTTGTGAGGGTATATAGACTGATGTAAGTAAATTTCTTTTTCACGCAAGATTGGAATGAAAGATTTAATTGTTTATGGCCTGAACTAACACATATACTGTTTACAGTGGTAAGCAGACGGAGCCATGTGCAAAAGCTAATTGCATATACGTATAAGCGATTGTTACCAATCCCCACTAAAAGGACGTAATATATTACTGTCCGGCAAACAAACTAACGAACTAAACTTCGAACATTCCGAGAGAATAGCAGTGTGAAACGTTTACAGGAACTTTCAACGCCTCTCCACTTCACGGATCAGGGAACTTAAAGTACAGTTAAAGGTTGTACAAATAAATAAATCGGACGTAAACTGAGCGTTTAGTGCCAGTGTCGCGGGCGTCAAGTAAATAGTGCAGCGAGAACATTGTACTAGCGGTCGATGTTTGAACGGGCTTTGAAGTGCCGACTCAGGCCCAAACAATGCGTCTTTGCTCTCAACACCTCAGGTTTTACGTCTTCGGCGCTTTGACTTGTAAGGAATCGCTTACGGCTCGCATAGGTAAAGTAGTTGTGGTAGAGAGCTTGGGTACAATCGAGCTAGCTTCATAAGTTATGTTTAACCTATGATGCGGGTGTTTAAGGCATGAAAGTTGACAATATTCCCTAAACATAAATAAATAAATTAAGGATATATTGAAATAAAGAGCTATTAAACAGAATTGATTTAAAAAATATTAACTACTATTTTGAAGCTCATATCAAAAGTATGTTATGACACTAAATATAATTTTAGTTTTTCTCACTCTTTGGATTCCTCTTCAAAATGAAGGAACCGACTATGATTAAAGAGTTCACGAGAAAACTTTACATAACATATTTTACCTTTTACTCGGAAACACTTTGAAAGTTCAGTTCGTTTATCAGCGTAAAAGTTTTCACATACAGTTTCACAGTTAAAAATGACATGTTAAACGCACAACTATGTACCTATGAACAGAGTGAACAGACTGTACGTACTTGGCACCTAGATGTGCAAGATTTAAACGCAACCTTTGAAGTGCCGATAGCCTCGTTGTTTGACGGAGGTTTAAACAATGGGCCTTCACACACCGGCGTCGGGTTTGAAAGGCTTGGCCGGGTTTTATGTTTCATTAAGACATGTTAATGATTATACAATTATAGGTAAAAAATAGATGCTACTAGTCCATGCGGAAGGTAAATAACCTTAAAACATTATATACTTTGTGGTGTCGGTTTATGGTGGTAAATCCCCTTAAGGAGAGGCCTATATCCAGTAAACCTCAAATGCTGACGGATGAATAAAGTTTTGCATCATAAAGAAAGCGTTCGAGATAGCCATAATGCATCATATTCCAATATTTACCCAAGACACTCCGCACGGTGAGAACTCCACACACGTTAATCTGGTGCTAAGGTGTTAAAATAAAGAACCCCTTATAAAATACCAGACGAAGACTACATAAACCTATACAGGAACTCTTAAAATAAACCACATGAAATATGTCTGATCGACACCGATTGACCCAATCACGTCAAGATAGTTTACATTGTGGGATAATTAAAAGGTTTCTCCGCTAAAAATAGTGCACCACGTGCGCATTGTATAAATATTGTTAGGCCGATAAATAAGCTTATGGCTTTTGGATTATGAAGGAAAGAATGTAATAACAGGTGTTATGATTTCAAGGTTTATTTTTTTATAAATCAGTATTTAATCTTTTTGGGTTATATTAATTTTATAAACTTTTACGTTGTACTTGCTTGCATTTTACATGGACCATGCTTGGAAGAACAAGATTAAAATGTAAATTTACAAGGTCTTGGTTACCAGCAAAATGTAAAAGTAAGCAATTATGAAATAAATAGTGTTGTATATTGCAAAATGTGTTCATTAAAAATGTAGTAAAATACACAATATTTTACAATACAGTAGCTACAGTTTTTACCTTTCGCGACTTTGTAGGTACATACACGCGTTTAAGGTTTAAGGAGTGGTCAGTAGCTGGTGGTAGTTTAAATTTATATCATAATTAAGTTACGAGGTTTGTTTAAGAACATAATCATAATTCAGTTGTCACCAAAACGGCAATATCCAGTCGCTACCTATTTGTAGCGTGCACAAATCAAGGTTATTAACCCATTTGTGTTACACCGTGACCGTTTTCGAGCTTCACAATACGCAATACTATTCATTTAGTACAAATTTGCAAAGCAGTACAATTAGAGTGCAACAGCTTTTTGATTAAATTCAAGAGACATTGACTGTTCCGAATTGTGCAATTTGCATTGCCGTTCCAGTAAACAAACATAGTTAATGATGTTAGTTTACGGTCACGGTGTTTTAATTTTATTAAGTGGTTCAATGTTGTTTAAAATGGACTGGAATTAAAATGCAAAATTCTAAAACTGATTATAGATTAGCAGTGATTGTTTTAGAGTCTAGAAAATGTTATGATTATTATATTACCTATGATTATCATTCATGCAACAAAATAAATGAATATTGATAAATAAATAAATATACGGATTTACTTTAACATCACAGCATACAATTACTTTATTTTATAGTAAATCGTTTTATGTTAAAATATCATCAACGTAAACTGTTTAAGTTATCTTATTTCGTATTTTATATTAGAACGAACTTTTAAAATATAAACTTTATCTGCAACTGCAAAATCTGTCACAACCGGGAAATAAATACATTTTCTAATTTTCCAACGCTTAACTTAAGTCTCGTCTGTGGAAATGTAAAGGTTAGTAAAAGTAATACCAACAGACTGAAACAAATACATCTACTAAAATCTTGTTTAAAACAAATAAATAAAATACTAAAATACTTGTTTTAAAACAAACGAGTAGTTTTGGTCACAGCTTGTCCCATCTGTTGACACGAATTTAACTAACGACCAAATTGGAGAGTCAAAATGGTGCCAACAAAAATGTTAACTTCACCTCTACTGTTCTTGAACTGTTGAAAAAGTTATATGGCGGTAAAAAAAAATCATAGAATTACGGATAGCACTTTTGGACTGCTTTTGTTATGAAGCATCCGAGCATCTGTCACTCTCGGTTTTTTCATGCACATGACAAATAACTGCTTAAAGTTTATTTCATTTTCACCTTATTTCACTTATAGGTGCTTCAAAACTACCGACAGTTCAGTACACAGTCCAATCTGTAAGCAAGCAGCATGATGCACTTCCATTCATCCTCTATTTACGAGCAACAGGGATGTTATTACGATTACAGTACGACTACCTTATCTCTAGAGCAGAACTTGTGTCATTACTCTTATTACCTGACTGATCACCGCTGATATACATTCCCTGACACTCGCATTTTATTCACGACACTGAAATACGACCCATTGCTTGCAACAACGTTTGAGCTTAGCTTATCTAAATGAATGGAGAAAGTTGGTATTTAATTCTAGAATGGAGAAAAGATAAGCGATTGAGTTAACTTGGCTAGAACCCCTTTGTTTCTGCTGGGTACTGCTAGGTACAGTAGTCACGGGGCTCTCTAGAGCATGCTACCACGGAAACCTCGGAGTATATTAAAATCGTTATTTATGTGACATACCTCTAAATAAAAAAAATGTAGAACGAGACCCGTGTCCAGTACATCGAATTTACTCCGTACTTTTAGATTCCCGATATTCTCCTATGTAGCTGTTTGTTACCTGGATAATCATAAAATAACGTTTCTAATTGCTAATTAATGAAGAGGATGCGAATGACCCCATGTCAACGTGTTACATTTCTTCTAGTTGCATAGACCAGTTTGAAAATCAATCCAATACCGACCACAACGGTAAGTCCACATTCTACTGATATGTTCCTAGGATATTAAATAAATCAGCGGGAAGGTAACGGAAGCCGTTTCGCCAAATCGGGAGAGGAATGAGGGGCAATTTATTTCTTTTGGGTGCTGCGGGCTAGCTACTCTTGTAATACGGGAAACGGACTCAGATTATTATAACTGATGTTATATATACTTTCTGTAACCGTTTATACTTCTCAACATCGCGAATAAAAATCTGTAATAATAAAGAAACTTTGTTTCACGAATGGTTCTGTCCTTATTAAGGAAACCGTGGTAGTAAGTCCTTTAGAATGGTCTTTCTTTACGTAACCAACACAGTGGGACAAACGTTTATAATTTTATATAAAAAAGTGTAAGCTTAAAATAATGAGGTTTTATAAAAATACTTAAAACGTACGCTTTATATTTGTGAAGTGTTCTTTATCCTGACTTAGTTTAGGTATAATGCTTTTGTGCTGCAGAAACTAGAGTGGACTAGGAAGGGCTTTAAGCAGGTCATGAGTTAGTTGTGCCGTTGTGAAAAATATAATTAATTGGATTCGAATTCAAAAAAATCAGACTTCATCCAGATTTGAAAAAAGAAGTCCACAATCCTTAGCAACACCTTAGCAATAAAGGAGTATATCACTCAAAATCTCTTGCTTCTTCTATGGTATAAAAGCAATTTAAATCTAACAGATTAACTTATTACGCAAAAGGGCACTTGGAAGACCTTTAAGACTGAGATTCGTGGTATTGGATTTAAGTAGGCAACTAATTTAATAAAGATTTATGCATCGTCTTTGACTAGGCTAAGGCTAGACTGGAAAATAAGCTTTGCGTTAGTTCATGGAAAAACTTATTATAAGGTTGTAGTTGGAAGAAAAACTTGGTACTCAAATAAATATTGACATCGAAATGAGGAGAGTCGAAGGGGCTTTTGATCTTAGCTTTACTTACAATGTAAAGCAATTAAGCTATATGCATTAAGAAAAAAGCTTTCAACTCAGTGCCAAATACCGCTCAAGTCGGGTTTCAGCTATGATTACGATTATACTACTCTACATTTCACTTTTTCTCATGCATTGCCACAAAATGTTTTTATTTCGATTTGATACAAAGAATAAGGCGTTAAAAGCAAAGCCCTAGTCATTAAACTAAAATAAATAGCTCAAGGGAGCAGAGGTTCAAGTGTTTGTGATATAAACAGGGATTATTGGGTCACGCCACATGAAAGACTAATGGGATTCTAAGCGTGGCGGCTTGTAATAAAACATTATTAGAGATTTTTATTGACTAATGCAAGCCGAGTTTCCTAACGTCAATGAATTGACGGTATTGGTCTTACGTTCTTTGTGCGATGAATTTGCTCAATTGAACTCAATTAGCATCGTAAAATGGACCTGTGGATGCTGTTTGCCGATAGAACAAATACTAAGATAAGCTCTGTTTATTACTATATAGTAGGTAGGTACTGATCGGGTAGGTAAAACTAATTGATAGATATTTTGTATTGTTATTTTTATGTTCTAAATCTGAACATTACACATATAAAAATATTTTAAGAGAACAAATAAGAAAGGAACGTTCTTCCTAAAACTTAGTCTCCGTAATAAAGTAGTCTCCGTTAAAGCGATAATGTTGCAACATTGGCGCTTTGCAACACTCCCACTTAAAAGGTAATTCTGTGCAAGCCTCTGTACATGAACGTAGTAAAATTTTAATTAAGTGGCCGCGAACTGTGGTCCCGCTAATCGGGCAAAAGCTACAGTTACTCGGTGCTAAAGCAAAACGAAACATAATTATATCCGGATTACAAACTTGACTACGAGTAGACTTTACTATGGAAGCACAAAAACCTGCATTCTAGCAGATGAGTTCACGTTGTGCGGGCGCGCCGCTCCAAGCTTCACAATCTGGTTAGAAATGTATCTTAACTTAAGACCAACTTCAGATAACTCTAGTAATCTTAATAGGGTTAATTTCAGACGACTACACATGCAGTACACACAAATGGTTAATTCATACTTCGAATAATTTATTACTATTTGATACGCTAATCCTACACAGACAATGTTTTCAATTACTGCCTCCTTACTTCCTTGTACCTCTAACACAATCTTGTTTGAAACTACAATAAAAAATAAGTGGAAGTAGTAATTATTAATGTCTCTTACTTGTCCCTTTATACATTATTTTCTTGCTATCTTATATTGCAATAAAAATGTATAAATATTGAAGACAAAGATTGCATTTATGTTTACCATACAATGGAAAGACCTCATAAATAAACGTACCATGCTAACATATGCACTAACCCTACGCACTAAAGCAAGTTCTAGCTGTTAGGTTTCTAAAACAAAGAGATGCAAAGTGACATATGTGTGATATTTCACAGGGAAATGGCGTTTGAATCGGAAAGTAGCAAGACAGCGCTGCGATACGATGGGAATCCCGCAGCGAGACTTGTCAATCTTGCGCAGTAGCCTTCCGGCATTGAGCGGTCACTGTCGGACGCGATACACAAAGTAACTTCAAAGCATTCTGTTTTAGTTTATTTACAAATCTCAAAATAGCAAACCTATCAGTATTTATTTCAACTTGTAAAACTGAATTTTATTACTACGCCGCGAATCTTGCGCACTAGGTGACGACGTATGCCCTTTAATCTTTGGTTCTCAAATAAAAAGTTGCGACCAATGGTCCAACGAAATGTTAGGAAACGCTAACATTTTTTTAGACCATTGGACGTGTCAGAAAAAGCGCTCTGTTCGAATAGAGCGATCCTAGAAACAAATAAAATCAGTTTATGGCTTCATAGGAGATTGCTTCTCGGTGGAAAGTCTTTATAGAGGCACAGCGGTCGGGGACTTATAGTTCACGATTAGCTCCGGGCGCCGCTTGTGTTTGTGTGGTCCGCCGCCGTGTTTGCAAGAAATAATCCTTAATTATTGCATGTAAGCATATAAATAAAGCATACCATTATAGCGACATATTAGATACGATATACTATCGTATACGGCGACTGAGAGTTTATGTTTCTATTTTACATCTAGATAAACTAAGAACTCACTGAACAGGTTTAAAGTGTAGTAGGTTTAAGTATGGTTGGAAAGTTGATATAAACTCTCATAAAGTAAACTTTTTACATGATATTAAATATTGTGATATAAAATTATAATGAGCTGTAGGTATTCTTTTTTATTCAAAATCTCATTTTTTTTCTTTGGAATGTGCAAATATTACCTATAAATAAAAAATTCGGTTATCCGTAGCCATATTAGCATACGTACTTACGATTGCCGTTTTAAACAAATCCTTAGTATAAAAATCTCAGATTACATTACTACTTCACAGATACTAAGTCGCTTATAAAACTTCGCAAAGTAAAACGTAACTCGTTGGAGCGATTATTTATAGAATAACTTAACTAATATTACGGCAGCGAGTGATAATCGCGAAAATCTCAAATAACAATGCCGTGACTAATTCCGCTACTTGTTTAGGAGTCGGCACGAGAGGTTTACGGCAGGTTCATTACAAAAGAACTTTGAGAAACAAAGGTGCCCATAAAGTTGCGTAACGTAGATTATACGCTCAACTACTTCTGAACTTCTATTCTGCAATATTTATTTTCTAGGCAACGCATGTAGGAAATGAATGGAGGAATCTACTAACTAAACTAAAACCGATCTTAGAACTTTTAGATGCCTCATGAAGGAAAGTTTTTATCGCATTCTTCAACACGCGCCCCATTATCTTTGGATGAAACAAATAACATCCTCTACCTCCGTAACTCTGTCTTAAATTTACCTGTTTTGTGAATGTTTTGGACACAACGCCTACTAAATAAATATACTCTACTAAATTGTTTTTTTTTTCATTTCTGCTTACCTGTCGGACTCAATGCTTTACCTCTATTAAAGGTATTTCGCAAATTGCACATTCTCATTTTAATCATTGGCCATATTATAACATGTGGCATACAATTTACCATTATAGATCATTTAATCTTAAGTGTATTTTATTACAAAGAACCTACTAAACTTTTCCTGTAGCGAAAGCTTCAGAGAAAACGGATCTTTATCATTATTTTAATTCCGCCGCTTATGTAATCTAATCTAAAAGTCGGCGTTGCTATAATTGGTAAAGATCTCAAAAGCGAGTGAAATTACGTCCAAAAAACTTGTACGCTACGAATTCTTTGAATAATATATAACCGCTTTTCAACTCAACCAACGTCGTAAATAAATTGGAGTTTATCGTTCAACTAATTTTTCTTACACTTAAATCTCATTTTAAGCTTGGACCTTATTTACTTAATTACAATGTTTATAATTATTTTAAACACAATTTCAAAGCCTATATTACAAAGATTGCGAGCATTATTATGTATTTATACTAGACGGTCCATTTAAGGAATTGTAAAGTACGCAAAAGACGCATGGCGTAATGGTCTGACACTTAGACTTCCGTATTCGATCCCTGTTTATGCAAATAATTGCATGATCGTTTTATTTTTCCGTCCCCTATATCACACCAAACACGAGTTCCACCAAGAATCTTCTTTTACGATTATGAAGCAGTTTACTAAAGTTAGTTGTCCGACAAAAACATTTGAACTTAAGTTGATCCAAAGTCAAACATAGATTGTTTCTGTGAGTTAAATAAAGTTTTAATTTAATATTGCAAGGTTTCCGCGAACTTACGGGCAACCCTGAGCGATGAAGGCTGGCCGTCCCCCAGGAAATAAAGGCAGTGGGGAACATGAAAATATGAGTAAGTATCACAGAAGAAATAAAGTTTTCGACTTTCCACTTAAGTAGATAAAGTACAAAAGGTCGGAGGGAAACGGTCGGCGTTAGCAATCGTAAAACAAGATTGGATGATTGCAGTCACAGTTGTAATACTTGTATTTTACATAATTCTGTTTATAAGTGAGATTACAATCTCAAAGTTTTGGCCATGATCATAATTTCAGCTTTAATTAACCGTACGGTACGAACAACTTTAATCACAGCTGTCATTCTATCGAAATTATTCTAGAGTAAACGTAGCTAGTGGTATGATACATAGGTACATTTTGTAGGTAAAAGGATTCATTCATCATCATTTATTAATAATTTCATGAACCTACGAGCCTGAGAGCAATATAAAAACATTATAAAGAAGCAATTATCGAAGCTTGAACCTACATAGGATGAATGGATTTCTGTCTATCAACGACTATGTCTGACGTACCTACCTATCAAATAAATGCGCCATTTAAGGTAAGGCCTTTTAATTTTAAAGGCATTCTCAACAAGGCAATTTCTGAAAGTCCGTAAATAACTAAACCATTAAAATTAAGTGCCAACAAATTGGATGCATTTACAATAATCACACAGTAAAGTGATTTTTAACTGACTTTAATATTGGTCATTCTTAAATTTCAAAAAAAATGTTAAAAAAGTAATTTACGTTAATTGATAGTCATTGTTACCTATTTAAATACTTAAGCATATTTTAAATATATAGATGTAGCAAAGGAGCGTGAATTGTACGAATGGCAAGAGGCCACTGCCGCCCATGTACATTAACAAGATAAGAGAAACCTTATAAATCGTACCTGAGTAGTAAAAGATGTGGTGAAGGTGTCTCCGATGTCGAACCAATG
>DWPU01000101.1:0-10849 GCA_018251975.1 Urbanus esmeraldus
TATAGACCGAGGAACTACTCCAAATGTACACAGATTTTTGTTTGTATTTGTATGTAGGTACGTACATAATATATGCATGTATATGTTATTTTTATTGTGTATGTGTATTTTTAGTTTTTGATAAACGAAATCCAGCAAACTGCTTATACCGTTATACTGAAAATTAAAATGTTACTTCGCAAGTAGGTACCTACTTACATTATATAAAAATAATTAGGTACACGGTTTCGTACCATGCTTTTGTTTAAGTACAAGGAATAATTACAGTTTCTTATCGCTATAATTCAGAAAAACTCGGTTATTAAAATATCTTTGTCAAGTCCGCTTGTTAAATGCAAAACACTGCACTGATTTAAATATGTAGAGCTAAAATCCCTTGCAATATAAAAAATATTTAGAAAACGCATCATGATCGAAAGTGTCGCCACTTTAGGAAGCCGTTCAAGTATTAACTGACGCCATAATTATTTAAAATTGAATTAAATTTCATATACCTACATAATTTAAGAAGATAGAAATAGAAAATTTAAAAATTTTAATTACAAAAATATTATTTACCAAGAAAACCAAATCTAGAAGCATTTATTGACATATTTCAATTAATCACTTCCTTAATTTATATGCCTATTTATTATTCATACGTTAAGAAATTATACACGTGCTAAGCATTTAATTACAATAAATGTCTACAAACTACTTATGCCTATTATAGCTCTATCAAGGTTTAGTTGATATTGACTATCAAAAATTCAATAAAACCAACCAAGTGTACAAGTTTAAATTTGTCAATTCTTTTCCCTTCCAGGTATTTTTATAATTAAAAATATTCTTGTAAGCTCCTTCTGTATATTTATTGATATTCCAAAAACCTTACATAAAAGCACAAATATGAAAGGTTCAAGACCTCCTAAATCCCTGATTAACGTTTTTATAAAACATTGCTCTGATAATTTTATTGTAATAATATTCTTCGTGTAACGAGCACTAAAAAGTTTTATTAAGGCGATTATTGTCCGAAATGTTAACAAATAATAAATAAGCCGCAAGCATAGGAAGTTCTCGCCGGTCGTATCTTGCCTTAATGTATTCCAACATAGCTTAAACAATACGAACATTATTAAAATGCGTAATAAAACAATATCTTCAACGAGGCACGGTCATTCACCGGACGCTTCCGAAATGCGGTGTGAAACCGTGACTGCCCGCGTTCCATCAATGATTTTCATTTTATTCGAAGCTAACACGCGTTTACATATATTATTTACTAGCTGAACCCCGCGTTTAAAAAAGTAAAAAGGCATACATATTGAAACATTCACATTTTCCATTATTTCTTCGGTCTTAATAGTTGCAGCTTTTTCGATAAACGGTCTATTCAACACAAAAATAATTTTTCAATTCGAACCAGTAGTTCCTGAGATTAGCGCGTTTAAAAAAAAACAAACTTTTCAGCTTTATATATTATAGTACAGATAATTATTTAATTCAGAAAAAAACATTTGGTATGTAACTGTATGTGATGCAACAATGCTATTGTGATGATGAAACATCTCAAGAGCAAACGTGCTTACTGTTTCGAGACCTGTCAACACTCCATTAGTGTCGCGCTGACACGAAAATGCTTTAGGCCTACTGCCACTTGCCTATTTTTAAAGGATTTTTTATACCTAGTCTAGTCTAGCTAGCTAGTCTAGCAATTGGGCTGTCGTAAGTCCCTTGACGCAGGTAGCTACTACTACAAAAGTTTATAGCAATATCATATGTATATGTACAATGTATATGATAAGAATGTAACTCGCGCTTCCTGTCCATATTTTTAAAATCAGTTGATACCGAAATTTTAGAATGAACTCAAGGGAATGTATTCATAATACGTCTCTTAACTTAGCATTTAGGTATTATTTCATCAAAATCGATCCACTCTATCTAAGGTTATTACAATTTAAAAACATAAGTGACTTTTCTAATTATCCACGCAGATGAAATCGCAGGTATCAGCTACTTAATTAATATTCCCTCACTAAGCTTAGGCTTTTTACGTTAGATTGTCAGAGTGATATCACATACATTTGTAAGTGCTATCAAAAATAAAATATTAGTGCCACGGGCTGTTATTACCATTGTTACTGCATTCTTGACAGTTACTTAGTTCTTATCAACGTGCTGAGTAGTTTTTTGTTCCCAGGCGAGTGCATTCAAGCGATGCAGTTGTAAGCAGATCGGTACATTTGTTATGAAGTCATCATACTTACTAATGTCAATTAGCACTTTGGTTGATGGTTTATTTGTATTTTAAGTAGATGATACTTTGAATTGGTTAGCTGACTGCCTTTGTTGTGTGTAACCACATCTGTATTATGTAGCTACCTAGGAATGTTGCTGAACTTTTTTTATTTCAAGTTAACTGGTCTTAGTACGGCTTTTGTTTAGAAAGTCACATGTAGGTATGTCGACGTAATAAATGTTTATTTAAATTAGTCCTTAAAATCCATAATGCCCACGAAAATATCATAAAACTTAATTAATATCCACTGTACTTATGTACCTGTTACTAACACAAAAAAGAACTAAATTAGGTATATGTAACATCAAATCTAAATTCCAAAATCTTGCATATGCATAGCATAATTTACGTTCATTTTAAATGTATCAAAAATTCAAGTAGCGAAACAAAATATAAAAATAACTAAAATAACTAAACACATTATGTAGGTACACCTACATTAAATCTAAATTCCAAACTCTTGCATATGCAACACATCT
Organism: Urbanus esmeraldus; assembly: GCA_018251975.1. Taxonomy (NCBI): domain Eukaryota; kingdom Metazoa; phylum Arthropoda; class Insecta; order Lepidoptera; family Hesperiidae; genus Urbanus; species Urbanus esmeraldus. The sequence goes on from DWPU01000101.1 coordinate 2,764, forward strand.
ACGTTGATTCTAAATGTACCAAAATTCAAGTAGCGAATAATACTTAGACAAAATATAAAAGCAACAGCTATAATAAATTACATTTTTCAATTGGACATCGTAAGCTAAGTAGGCAGCCGAAAATCGACTATGGAACATTAAACGTCACGGCCGCAAGCGACTGCCTCGCATTAACTAGCTAACGGCTAAAAAATGTCGCCGTAAGTAGGTAGTTAAGAATCCGCTGTACCATTTATTTACAACAGCGGATCCGTCTTAGAAAAACTAGCGTTCAGAATTATTAATGGTTTGTTTGAATGGTGCGTCAGAGTTCATTGTTGGCGCTCACAGTCCGGATGCGAGCGGTGACACTAATTATTCCCATAGTGCTTGAATGATAGATTACTCTGGACAAATCACTTCTAGCCTCAACCCGACAAGCAATAAAAAAGTCGTGTGATTAGTTTTTCGAGACACTCCACCGATTGTCGCTACGTGGGCCTGTTGGTCCAAGGCAATATGTTATGTGAAGATGCTATCTCGTCGCTCTGTCAGATTAAGTCTAATCTAAGCCCATTCAAAACTCTCCATCTGTATAAGTAGCAGGTTACTTTTTAAACTGTTTTGAAGCGATAAAATATTACAGCGTTACGTGAAACGAAGGATTTTATATCAGGTTTTAGTTTCTGCGTAGACTTGATCTGAGTAATATATTATGATAGGAAAGAAATCACGTGCTATGAAATTATGGCGCTGTTAAGATTTTAAATCATCTAATTTGTTGTTTTTTGAACAGTAATTTGCTATTTTGGAAGTGACTATCAGTACGGTAACTGCATTAATAATATATTTATTTGTCCGAGTAATTTTTTTTTTATTCTTTTCAGAATGACTTGTATGATTAATTTATTGTATGAATAAATAATTATATGGCCCTTACTTACGGATATATTTATAGTTATTACTTTGGTTATTGTTTGTTGATTTTACCATTACAAGTTAGATGTTTTAAATAGGTTTGGTTAGGTTATGTTAGAACATAAAAGAAAACAAAAAAATAAGCGAGCAGAGGCGATCAAATACCTACTCAAAATTAGCTGCCAGCTTTCCTACTGTTAGGTCCAATTTATGAAAGAGTACTTAAAAAAAAAAAAATTATGGCAAACTATTCAACAATCAATTCATAGAAAAGAACATGTTTGCCATACAATAATGAAAAAAAAAATATTCACTACAGAATGACTTATGTTGTTGTTGTGGTCGTCGTTGTTGTTTTCGTCGCCATCGTCATTATTGTTGTTGTCGTTGTTCTTTTATTATTATTTATAATTATTTACGTATCTCTTGAAATAATTAAATTTTTTGTCCGATAGCCGAATAGATTCAGCCTTTGTTTAAATCGTATTTACGTCTCAGGTTACACGTGGCGACAATAGTAAATTGGATTATATAAATCGTTTGTGTCGTCACATCAGATCGGTACTAATCGTTCCAGAATGTAGGTACATCTAATTAGTTTTTCTTTACTTACTTTTATTAGTGACTTCTTTTCTGAGTCTGGGTTTTTATGTCCTCTTCTTAAAGTATCCTGGCACCCACTATAGGTACAGAGTCCTAGTTTGAGTTACCAATACCTAAGTAAGGAATACAAATATATATCTGGTATCAAATGTGCATTGAATTTCGCCAAGAACTTACCGCCATAATTCATTTATTAAAAACAATCATAATCAGTAATCTGCATCGGGGCAGACTAGCTACAAAGATAAGTTGCACAAACAATTTGAAACGTTTACGTCAATAACCCTTATCACTTGGTTGCTCGTGGAAATTTATATCGAAGTGGTTTTATTATAACGATTCCGTACATTTTCATAATAACGAGGAAAGATTTGAAAAAAGTACCAAAGATCTTTGGTACATTTAAATTGAGAGGATTAAGATTGAATTCATATTCCACACAACACAAGAGAAGCAAAGTTAATATCAGTCAAATAAACCTTACATACAATTTATCTATACACGTGAAAACCTTATTACAAATTCTTTAGTACTTAATTTATTTGTTTTTTCCACTTACAAGTATCTAGCTAGAAGGCGTATCTGTAGGCGGGCACTATCAGTAGCTTCTACTTTTTATTTTTGTTACTACAAAGATATTTTCTAGATACTCAATCTGCTATCTTAAGACATATTTAGTGTTTTGTATCCGTTTTTTGATCTGGGAATTAAAATAAAACCACAAAAGCTTTTAAGAAAAGATGTTTAGTGCGCTTTCCTTACATACCGTACCACCTTCAATCCAAGATATGATTAAAATTGGTGTTAAATCTACAGAACAGATAAATCCTACAAGTTAGTATATCTTCTGGAAATACATTAATCTAGTGGTCTTTACGTACCTGAAGCGAAGAACAATTTCATAGGTTGTATTTGGTAAAATAATATACAAGTATCTTTCATTCGCCGTAAAGTCAAAAACAACGTATACCTCAAGTTAGATACTACGGCACGACTATAAGTAATAAACAAAGACTATTCTAGAAGATTTCCTCCCCATTTGTTAGACGGAAAAGATTTTTGGTTTCTTGGGATCTCACACGTCAGCTGGCAAAGTGCATAAAGCGATTTTCCTGTTCCATTGCATGTTCACTTTCATTGTATCTTCCTGTAATTCTTTCTCTTTATTTTTATTCTATACTCCTTGCAGTGGCTAATTAACCTATGTTTACTTTCAGTACGAGACTAGAAACTGGTCAAATAAATTATTCAGTATTTTACTGATTAGCTCTAAAATTACCAATTGATTGCTCATTCATGAAATAAGTAATTAAACTTGACTCACTTGAAACAGTTTAATAGAAAGCGTTTATTTGCTTAATTAAGCCATTGACTGTTAATTTTTGTAAGTATTGATTTAAGTAGATAAATGGTTGATCAAATAATTTTCAGAATATTTCACATGAAAACATTTTTTATTCTTGAGCTTTGAAGTGCAGAATTAACCTTGGAATTCGGATCTTTGAACTTTATTATTTGCCTTTGTATTTATAATAGATTGTTGTCTTTGATTGGATTTAAGGTATATAAATTAAATTAAAGTGTACCTATCTCTAAATTCCCTGAAAACCAACTACATATTTTCAGACTATTTTTGTATTTGTTTGTTTTTTCAATGCCTTTGATCTACTTGATTTATGCAAAAAAGTACGTACTGGATAAATACCTACAACGAAATTCCTAATTCCAATAGACCTACCAATTTGACCAAATTGATTAAAAACACAAAACGTATCTGTTTACAACCTTTCAAATTATTGATTGGGAAATACAACAGCGGTCGAAGTAATATGTAAGTGTTCAAGGGTCTTCAATCCATTAAAGTCATTCCGTCCAGTGTATGAGCAGCCTTACAAGGATAGTTAAATGTCGTCAAGCGGCTAACAATTGAACACAAGTAGATTAGACTCTGCTGGAGATACCTTAAAGTTGACCTATCAACCTTAAACAAAGTAACGGAGATAAGGTAACAAATCGTTCGGCAACCGCGATACCGAACGGTACGATACGGTCGGCAGGACTGCCGCGCCCTGTGAAATATTATCTCCTATGTGACTTACGAGTACTGGCCTCTCGGAGCATAATGACATTTTAGTTATACAACGTTTTATCTACACGGGACGAAAAGTTCTGAGATAAGTTAAACGCCAACCGGTATATTGTTTCACAAAGTTGACAGCCATTGTAATTTGTTAACGTCAGACGTACGCCGCGGCGACAGAGCGGCGGAGCCCGCGCCCGCGGCGGAACGCTCCACGTAACCTAAAAATACCCCGCACTCTCCCCGGTCTTCTATCTATCGTACTGATTTAAACAATGATATTTATCATTCGACCATACAAACGCATAAAATTATTATCCAACATCGATCTATTAGTTAGATTATTTAATACGGCTACCGACTAAAATGGCGCTAATAACTCACCCGATTGTATTGTGATAATTTAAAATCCATTCTATACGAGGCATTACCATTAAATTTACTTGAAATTTTGAATGAAGCATTAATAATAGATGAGTGCGATAAACGTCAGGCTAGTACCGTAGTCGCCTACGCGGTACATCGCTAAGATATGCTATTGCATCATAATGATTGACATGATTAATTCTACGCAAATCTGGAATGAAAGGAGTCTAGCCGGAGGCGACGACGATAGTCTTCGGATGCTCTTCTACCACTTGGCATTTGAAATCATTTATAATTTGTTTAACATTTACAAAGTAGTCCTTTCTACGAATATCATTTTGCAATACGCCATTTAGATTGATTTGATTGATTTCACTACTGTATCCCAAGACTACGGTCAAATCACATTGATCAATGTTCGAATCAGTTCATCAATGACAGGTGGAAAGTTCTCTTTAAACTCGTAACTTTCCAGACAATCCCAGGTGGTAACAATTTGATATTGACGGGAACATTTTTAACTTTTAATACCACGAAGAAACAAGTTTAGATAGATTAAACATTTGCTTTCTGAGTGCTATGTATTCTTCTTCATCGTAATTCTATTTTTAAATTTGACTAAAAAGTGCTTTCGTCAAACTTTTGTGCTTTATCACTAGTCGTCAATTTTCTAGAATCAAAGTTAAAGTTAGTAGTATATTAGGTATGCTAAAATTATGCATAGAACCGAACTTTTACTGTAGGGTAACTTCAGATTTTATGTTTTTAAGATATTACGGGATTACCAAACGAACATAAATATGCATGTAAATTTTTAAAATATGATAAAAATATCACTTTTTAAAATTAAAATCTACAAACGCAAAAATAGTCATATCCGTCGGAAACCTCAACCCAAGTAAAACAAAACCTAAAATGTCAAAATCTAATTATCCATTACTTTCACTCAGGCTAATTGAAACCGTTCCCAGCCAACACGTTGGACACCCAAGTTTTAAAAAAGCAATCACCAGAAAGTAGTCATATCGTGATTAATTCGTGAAAAGATTATCCAGATGATCCTGACCCATAATCCGGGGGTCGCCTGATAACTGTATCGCGTCTCGTTTTCAAATAAGTGAATTAACGTGAAATTGAATTAAGTTTCGTCCCGAGTCGAGATTATGGCGATTTAGTGAGATTATCTGAATGTGTTAAACGTCGCTTGTTGGGTTGTAATGGAAGGGTCAGGCCCATTGTTTAATTATAGATAGTGGAGAAAAGCGTCCGAGTGGCCAGGGTTTACTGCCTACGTGATTACATTAAAACAAAATTTCGGAGTTCCTCGATCGACATCGACAAATTATTTTGAAGTTAGTTACTATTTATTGAGTTTGTTTTCCGAAAGCTTAAAAATAAATAAAGTAAAAAATTTAATTTAGTTACTTTTTATTTTATGTAAGATAAAAAGTATCCTAAATTATTTAGTTGCTTACATAATGATTAGTTGTCATTAGTATTTTTTCTAATCACATAGGTAGTGTCCACTAATCCTATAAAAATCTCATCTCCCGACAATCTAACATTTTACACAGTAGGTAGGTATATAGTTATTTATTTGTTAACAAACGTATAGCTTACATCTGTTCTTGCTAGTAAGACGTCTGTTCGTATAGGCTTAGCAGCTAACATCGCCAACAATGTTGTCCCTTCATAAATACGATGTTATACGTCACACGTGAACATTATATGCTTGATGCTATTATCAGTTACAGTATGGGTAAGATTTAATAAGCGTTTACTAGTCGTACTTGTGGGCAGTTACTGGCCAAGTGCGAACCACGCCTAGGGTTCCGTATCACAAATTTTTCATTATTTAGTATCAGCGCTAGTAGCTGCCATAAAATTACTTTTTTTTAATATAAAGTCTACCTATTACGGTTTAATAGTATAAATCGAAAAACTTTTTGTTTTTGTTTTTAACTTTAATTTATCAGGACCCCTTTTATTTCCAACATTCTTTGTTGTTATCTTTGTTTTTCAAACAGTTTTTATTTATTTAGATAAATATCTATCTGGCCGGTAATTGAATGCACCAGATCTGCGTCATGTAGGTAATCGTATCCACCATTCGGTAGACGATGTTTAGAGTATGTTTTTAGTACCTGTAAATAGGGAGCCCCAACAATATCCCATCATTTGACGAGATTAACTATTGGAACGTCATTATCGTCACTTCCACAGGGCGGACGGAAATTTCGATTTTCATGCACCGATGCACAAACCCCTATCAGTCTGAGGGTAGGCTGACTATCTTTTCTATTTTCATGCAGCACTGATTTAACACGTCTATCATTTTAGGGACGCGGTCGTTAGAACTTTTTTGTATTTATCTAATCAAAACAGCTGGTAAAAATTACATAATTAGGTATATAGACTATATATATATACACGATGAATAGATAACCTCTCTTCCTTTGGGAAGTCGGTCAAAAATGTAGACACCTTTTTAAAATGAATGTTTGGTTTGAACCACGCAGTAATATAATAAGTCAATGTTTGAACCTGTTTTTAAATATAGGCTGAAGGAACGCGTATGTTTTTATTTATGTAGTTACAAATTAATGTCCGGTTTTATGGATTTTTTATACCTGTAGGTACCTAATCGTATAATATAATAAATATTATTTAGATTTAAAATCCAGATATTTATAAATTACAGACTAACACGTATTTTTATAGTTTAACATCAGAGGGCTGATTCTGACAAAAGACAAAAATAGAGTTCAAAATAAAAACGCTACTAACCTTAATACCAATATTACGCAATACCTACATAACTTGGCCCGTTACAAAATTAGGAGTATAACTTTATTGCTTAAACAAATTATAATCGAATGATATCGAAGACATGTTTGAAGTTAATGTACAGACACCAAAAAAATCGCTAAGCGACAGCACTAAATTACCGAAGGTAGGTACTATAGTGGTATATCGCGCATTATCCCAGGTTCGACATTTCCTTAAAAAAGTTACTTTTCTATTCCTCGGGAGTAGTATGTTTTTTCGGGATGAATGGTACCTACTCTATATCCTTTTCTGGACCCCTTACTATGTGTGTGCAAAATTTCATAACGATCGGTTGAGAGGTTAAGGCGTGAAGGCGTTACAAACAAACAAACAAATAAATAAACAAAGAAATAGACGGACATTACCATTTATAATAATTAGGATATTCCTGTACGTCCATACTAACATAATTAACACGGTTAAGAAATATCGTTTAAAAGAGTTAACAAAATGTTCAATGGTTTTAATGACATATAGACCAAATATTACTGTACCATACGGACTTAAAAAAAAATAAAAAAATCAAGCGAACCTTTAAAATAAATTCCGTAGTTTTACAAACAGACAGAATTAAAAAAAAAAAATTATCACTTTTACTGTCTGTATAAGTTTTTGGTATGTTTGGTACTGTTTTTGGGATGCAAATGCGATATACAGAGTTACAGATACGAGGGATTTTAATTTTTATTCTACATATATTGATCTGTCTATACAAATAAATAAAAATGAAGTGTCTGTTTGTAATATCAAAATAATTTTTTTGTACTAAATGCATATACACGTTACCTATAAAATAGCAATTAGATGTTTTATCTGTCTGTCTCTTTGTTTGAGGTAATCTTCTAAACTGCTGGACCGATTTTAATGGGACTTTTACTGAAAGATAGCTGAAGATCTAAGGCACAAATGAGAGAGAGTTTAATTTTTGAAAAAAAGCATTAGCACGCGCTCCCCGAATGCGGCCGCCTTCGAGGGAGAGCTGGATATCACTTATGTTTAAACATATATACCTTTTTACTTTGTTATACGTATGAAACCGCGGACATCAGCTAGTACTACGTTAAAATACACATCATTTAGCGCTATACACAGTTGATAACAAGCTACTTTGTTTCATAAGAACTTAATCGGTTGCAGACTGTACCAGTACTAGAAAACAGCTGCCTTCTATCAAATGCTCGTAGAAATTGATCGTGCTAATTACATTTTATCGTGCGATAACCAAACTAGGGGCGAGTGTCATTGAAGCTCCTTCATGTGCTTATAATGCGTTTGTATCATAAATCCATAATATCTTTATAATAAATTACC
>DWPU01000102.1:0-10833 GCA_018251975.1 Urbanus esmeraldus
CCCCACCGCCGGCACCGTGCCGTCCCCGCTTGCACGCAGGGCTGGCAGGAGGGACAGTGTGTGGTTGTGTACTAGTTGCTCTTGGATGTCTTACAAGATGTACTTATGTTTTTTTATGAATTGATGTAGTAGCAAACGATAGTGCTGTCGATGAGACATGGTCACTGTCGCCAAGGACGTCTGTGACCAACGTCGCCTTACTTGACAGGGGTAAAGAATGGAGGACCTTTTTGTTTCGCAAATTACTGTAAAAGAATACTGTTATTTTTACTAAAGGATAAATAATACAAACTATTTTAGAGATTATTAATTAAGAAATAAATACGTGATAAAAATGTAAACCAAATTTAATATAAAAAAAATATCACAATAATTTAATTATAATAAGATAATCCCACTGTCCAGAGCCAGTAATTTGTAATTATTATACAATATACTAAATTATAAAAATTCGTAGAAAATAATAGAAATTGGCAACCCTACTCGTTCGCTCGCCGAGTTACTGTTTCATGACCAAGTGGCGATTGGGGCGAGGATCCGATGTGTTTTAGGAGGACAGACTAGCTTGTTGTCCCGGTTTCACCCTCGTTTTATTGTTCACACAATAAATAGGTTTCGATGTTGAGTTTTAGGACTTTATCGGACTTTTTTTTACCGCGACCCGCGTGTTGGTTGCCATGCCGGTGTAACACGCAGCGGGTTCCGGGTTCGATTACCGGTCAAATAGATATCTGAATGATGAATTTAGATTTCTGTTCCGGGTCTGGGTGTTTTTATATTCGTCTGTGTGTGTCCATGGCACCCACGATACAGGAGAAAATCCTATTGTAGGACTATGAGTGTAGAAAGCGTTTTAAGTTTTTTTTTATTATATAATCTGGTCCACTTTGATTAGTATACAAAAACAGACATACAAGTACATTTAAATTATATAAACATCAATGTGTTTTAGATGGACAGACTTGTAGCGCTCGGGTTTCACCCTCGTTTTATTGTTGACACATTAAACGGGGCCTTTTTTGGACTCGGTGAATATTTTGACAATTGTTCAAACTGTTCTGTTCTTTTATGTTAAAACGAAATAAATTGCATCTTAGCTGATTTTCTTAAATTTATACACAAGACCGGCTGTTGAATTCTTCCAACGCCAATGGACATAATTATTTATGATTGACTTTGGAGCCTTTTTTATATTCGTTTGCTACTTCGATACGTTCCCACGTCGCTATTGTTGAAGCGAATCGTATGATAGACGTGTGACTCGATAATGACTGCGTGCGTGGCGCGACGGTCGCCGTACCGGTCTGACGTGAGGACGGTTCCGGGTTTGGTCTCCGGTCGTGCAAATGTGAATGTAGAGTTTGAATTTTTTTTATAGAGAATTGTGGTGCTGCGTGTTGCAAATGTTATATTCTAATGCAAAGTTAACTTTAATGTTAAAATTCTCTGATCATTTAGTATGTATTTGGACGTATGTTAATATTGATACTAAAGCTAAGCCGAGAGCTAGTCCGAGTTCATTATCTGAACGCCTCTGTCTCTTCTTCTTCCAATATTTTATTTTATGCCTGCGGCAAATTTTTCTAGCCACCCAGGGTTGACTGTTAGAGGATGCCATCAGGCATAAGTTTGTCCTATTCTGTTATATTATAAGCGGTGCAATAAACAAATAAATAAATATGTAATAATGGACGTTATTATTTTACATATTTTTTCGTGGTGATCGAACAAGCAACCACTCAATTAGGGAAAGAGCCTTTTTAACACCACCATTAAATAATGTATTTTAAATAAATAGTAAATGCCTCTGTCTTTCAGACAAGGACACTGGATATTAAAGAAGCGAAAATTAATTAAAAACGTTCTTGGTGACGTCAAACGATCTTCTCCTTGAGCTGTTTGCACTGTAACCTTTTGGATTTTTAATTAAATGTAAGGCTAATTAAAAAATCTGGCTTAATATATATCTTTTCATTGTTCCTTGCCGAGTCTTCTTTTTTTTGGACTGCGGCCGGCAAAGAAGAGACAGTGAATGAAAATTATTAAAAGTAGTTGGTTTTATTTAAAATAATGTGTGTCTGGCTGTCTTTTTGTTTGTTTTTTGTCTCTTATGCTAAGAAGAGAGTAATTCTTTCAAGACATATTACTTGTTACAGAACTTACAGACCCTCTGAAGGAACCTTCTTAGATGAATACTGAGTATACCTGCTGTTCTGTTTCTGCATTATAAATTGTTAATTGAAGTAAATATCTTTTTGTTCTATCTTTTGAATGCAGTTTAATATGTAACTTAATAAAGACAATAGCGGTTTCACCCACATTAAGGAAGCTAAAAAGCATACATATTTAAACAGACAGACAGACAAAAAAATTCAAATTGGATTTTTGTTATATGTAAAGTGTAAATTTATGCATTTAGTAAAAAGATATTAATTAACATTAGAGACTAACTTCAATTTTATTTTATGAAATCATGAAAAGACGCTTAGACGCTTTTTACACTCATGGCCCCAAAGTAGGATTGTCTCCTGTGTCGTGGGTGCCATGGACGCACAAAGACGAATGCACAAACACCCAGACCCAGAACAGAAATCTAAATTCATCATTCAGATATTTGTCTGGTTGGGGACCGAACCCATGACCCACGGCGTGGAAGACCGGTGTGGTGACCGCTCCACCACGGGGGTCGTCAAAAGTCGATAAATTCCAAAATATCTTAGGAATTCGTACCGGTTTCCGAGTTGAACTACTCGTATATTTATATCCCGCATACGTTAATGCGATCCCTGGAAATCGGTTGAACTGTTAATCCGTGAAGACTGGATAAACAAACAAAATAGCGGTGGAATTTATAATTATTAGCAAAGCAAATGTTTTTAGTTGGCGAGATTGTTTACGATAGAATAGACGCCGTGGGAAAAATTATCATTCAGTTAGTTATGATACTTTTCCTAGCTGTTTTATAATTGTAGAAAGATTCTTCGAATCGGACGTATTAAAAAGTTATTTGTTTGTATGTAATGTAATTTTAATTAATTTTTCATGTCTTATCTTATGATAAACCGTTGAAAATGTTTGTCTGTCGGTGCTTATATTCGACGAACCCGAATTTGAAGACCTTTTAATTTTAAAAGTAAACTGACAAATGTTTAGTTCAAAACTTCTCACGGTAGTTAACGTAAGTAGAACCGCGTGCTAAAGCTACTTTCAAATAATAAAGTTAGTTTTGAGGCCGAACTTATTTAGATACTCCTTCCGGTAATGTAACAGGCGGCTACTTAAAGATCTGTCGCTTTGATCTCGGCGCAGAAATAAACCGGTGTCGACCGGTTTGCCCACCAGATAGGAACACGTTATAAATGGGTATGTAGCTATGGGTATTGGTGTAAATGGGTAGGTATGTAGAATACTTTGTAGGTTGGTTTGGGTTTTGTGTGTTGCGAATTAGTGCATGTTGCTCACAAGCAGCAAACGGTATGCAGTCATGATGTTGAGTGATCACTGCTTTTAATACGCATTGGTAACTATCGAATCTCAATTAATTAGAGAGAAATAATAATGAGAAAATACCTAAGTAAAATCGATTACATAATATGCGTGTTTCTTGGACTACAATAATGTTAGTATTTTAGTTGTATCATAGCATTAACCACTTCGCTCGATCGACTTGAGTGGCATAGCTAATATAAATAAAGAATAATCGGTATTAAACTCACAGAATTCTGTTTACTTATTAGTTAAACATAATTCTGTGGAGGATCAACTTTGAGTGAAATAGATTTGATTTTAGTTCTATAGTTTCAGTGTATTATACGGCAAATCCGTTTATATTCAAAATCCTAACCATTAATCTATGTAAATCAAGCATGAATGAACGCGTGTGTATGGAGCGGGCATGTTATTAGGGAAACTTGGAGTTTGGACCAAGTTTCCCTTGAAGTTACCCGATGAGCTCGAAGCGTATAAGTTGGACGTTCAAGCGTTCGTAGTTTTGTGGTGCTGATGAATTGAAAAACAGTCTGTAGTCTTAGAGAGATCAAGGTTCGTTTTTGTTAGAAAATGTTGTTAATTAATCTGACATGAAAGGCCATGTACCCTGTTTAGGGAAATGTTTAACTCATTAAATGTACCCGAATGCGTTTGAAGGAGGGTAATGTTTTTCGAGCGTATGTATATATCTATGTATGTGCATTTATTTGGCACGCCTTACAGCCCAAACGGCTTGACCGATCGTAACATATGAGGTGTCATCAGATTCGTTTCAATAGCCCTAGTGATATAGGCACTATAATTTTTTAATATGGTGCCTGAAATCTGAAATAAAGAGATGTTAAGCAGTCGGGTTTTAAGTTTTTAAGATGATTTATGTAAATTGACTACATAAATCGCCACTTAATTCATTATTAATAACAGAATACCAAAACAATACCAATAGAACATAGTTTAGTTCCCAACAATCGTTCTCTATGAAGCGTGCAGTGTGTAATGACTAGTGACGTAACGGCTCGGCGTAATTAAGGGGAGTTGGTGCTTTGGCGCAAGTTGGACGCAAACTTGCCACCGAAATCGGTAGTGTGAGCGTGCACGGAACTCGTGTTGAGATTAATCCGTCGGGAACATGACTAATGTATGATTAAGGTTGGAAGGAGATTTTAAAGATGTTCAGAGATTGTATAAAAATGTAAATGGCATGTCAAAGGTTTGTTTTTTTGTATTCAGACGACGAATAAAGTGTCTATGCTAGCTTTCTATAAACGACGATTATTTTACATCATCCAAAATATATCTGTAAGCCAATGTCTTACAGATATACATAAGGAAGGCGTAATTTTTTTTTATTGAATTATTTGTAAAACTAATTTTAGCGCGCGCGCCATCCGCTTGCGGCCGCCGTAGCAGGAGAGCCGGATATCGCTTATGTTGAATTTACTCTTTCAACGCGGGTGAAACTGCGGGGATCAGCTAGTTAAAGATAAATTCAAAATGTAATCATTCGAATTCCATTTTATTAAAGGGAATTATTAAACAAGATAATGGAAGGGTCGGTCGATAAAGGATATTAAAGTCAGTTAAAGGTATCATGTCGGGTATAACCTATTATGTTAGAACCTCCATAAATCATCGCGGTTCGGAAACAATACGTAATAATTTTTAAATTAGGGTGTCTGCCCTTATGTTGAACATGTTGAACATTAAAGGTAAGCCTTTTTAAACGTAAGGGTGAAGAATAATGAGCGATTTAAGAGAATGGGAATAGAAGTGGATGTTATTTTCGTTTAGCAAACCAACGTTTCCTATTGTGACTTTAGTGGTAACCAACATTGTGGATCACTTTCCACTACATTCACTTACATATCATAGTAGATACTTTACATACACTATTTTAATATCTTGTCATATATTATGGGAATAGCAAACGAGCATTCGTACGTTTCTTAAATGTCTTCTTTGAATTTCGCAGAGTCTGGTATTTCTTTGTAAAACCAACTTTGTTTAAATAATTTATTCGAAAACAAGATCCTACAAGTATGTGAGATGACAAAATCCCAGGCATTGTCGACAAACGGCATCTCATTCCACTATTCAGACAACTAACAAGCGGATCCTTCCGCCAGATTCAAGCAACTCCGAGGTTAAAACTTTAAAGTGAAAAGAATAATATATGTTCTTCTGGATCAACATTGAATATGTTTGAATGCATAAAGCGCTTTTTAGCTCTCGTATGACATCGTGTTGATTCCAGAATGTTTATTCTGTTGTCAACGATAATTATCAGTCGTCAGTTGCTAACGACCGGCAGTAATAATCTATGTCAGTTGGATTCGGTCGCATACATGAAACTCGTATATTAGACCGAAGACTTGTTTTACCTTAAATATTTCCTTTCTCTACCACTCTACCTGAGGTAAGTGGCCACTGCCACCCATGGACATCTGTAATCAACCGCAGATAAGATAAAAGTCTTACCCGAGATTGGCCATAGACTCCTGTCTACTAGTTGAAACGCATCGGATAATAATGTCTCCAAAAACTACACTCTTTTTACTAAATCAGCCTTTAACATTATGGTTTTAGGCAGAAATAGGTGTGACCATATTACACTCCAAAGTCAGTCCAACCTCAAAGCATTCTAGCATCTTCAAAAACCCTCTCTTTTTTGCATAATAAAACATGAAACATAACTAAAACTATATTTATAGCATACCCAATAAGTAAACGTTTATCCGGTACACGATGAGATGATAATACGATAATATTACGGATAAAAAATATTAGCTCACGCTAGTTGTGGGTCAGTGTAGGCCACTCGAAACCCTCCACAAGTTTGCACAACGAAGCGGAGTGAATAGGAACTTTATTAGTTTAATATAAAATAAGGGTAAGTTTGTAGTTTCTAATGTACTTCATACGTGTACTCAATTCTATTTGAGGTTTATGTTCATAAAATTGACTTCATTTATTACGTCTAAATGATACGAAAACCTTTTTAATTCAGAATCTCCAAAAATTTATGATTTCGAATACTTTGTATACAGGATTTTCTTTAATGTCGTAGGTACCATGGATACATTTTAGTGCGGTAATAATCCCACATAACCCGGCTTCGCTCCCGAGGCTTCGGGTACCTTTTGAAGGTTTCCCCTTTCATGACCGAAAAAAAAAGGTACCTACGGCCTACGGTAAGTGGCCACTACTGCTCATGGACATCGTTTTTTAATATAGTGAAAGTAGTTTTGAAGGTGGTAGAACCCTTGTGGTTCGACTTCGACGACACCACCGCCACATCTATTTCTACCTAATAACGGCATTGTTAATCACTGCTGTGTTCCGGCTTGAAGGGTGTGTAAGGGTGATATACCTATTCGAGGCGTTCCAACTTAGTCCTCAGACACTTTGCTTATCTGGGGTTTATTACAAATGTTCATGGGCGGTAGTGATCATTTACCATCATGTGGACTGCATGCTCGTTTGCTACTCCCTACTAATTAGGTACAAACATAGGTTGAGGCTCCCCTTTGAGCGTTTAATAGCTCGTGTTGGGAGGCCCCACTCTTCCATAACACGACATTTTAGTAAACATAATGTTTTAATTAAATATAATTTTGATTATAATTTTACAATATTATAGTAAGGATATGTACATGTGTGCGTGCGTGTGTGTTGAGTGTGTATTTATGTGTGTGTTGTGTGTGTATATGTGCGGTACTTGCACAGTTCGTTAGTCTATAGTTCAGCAACCTTTAGACTCTCGTCTTTTATTTTATAGAATTGTCTCTGAAATGTAAACAAGAGTCACTTAACTCGTCATCGAACTCGCTCAAACAATACCCATAAACTTTTCGATAAACAAGTTAAAAATGAATGCAAATGAATGAAAGCAAAAAGTTAAAATGGATTGAGGATTTCCCATTTTTGATCTCTCGAAATATAAGTGTTAAATAACTGTTCATTGTGCGTTTTGTGTACAGATTTTTATGTAATTGAAGTAACAAATTGACTGCATGTCAACCTGACGGTAAGTGACCATTGCCTTGGATCTCAGTAAACTTGACTTCAACGACCCACGTGGCGGAGTGGTTACCATACCGGTCTGACGCACAGTGGGTCCCGAATTCGATTCCCGTTCGGACAGAAATCTGAATGATGAATTTTAATTTCTTTTCTGGGTCCCGGTGTTCATGTATTCCTCTTTGTGTAACCATGGCAGTTACGACACAGGGAAAACCGCTACTATGAGTGTAGAAAGCGTATTAAACAAAAAAAAACACACACACACACACACAAAAATTCTACACCTCATAGGATTGAAGTTTTTGAGATCATCCTAAGATACTTTACCACCCCTTACAACACTTTTCGACCGAAGCATCGCTTAACATCATTATTACTAGGCAGAAATAAGAGTGACAGTAGTACCGCCGAAGCCGAATTACGGAAAGTTTTACCACCTGTAAAATTGAGATCACATCCCTTGTCAAAAATAATAAGTACCCGCCTACAATTTTGTTAGACTAAATGATTTATATAAATACTTTAAAATCTACGGCAACAATGATTAATCTATGTACGAGCGTGGGTACCTATTATAAATTAATTATACACACTAGTTCGTTACCAAAATTTGGCAAACACTCCGAGCTTTTCGATCATTTTCTAAAATGGGGAAGCAAAACAATATTATAACGGAATACCTTTGAATTTTCTCATATTTCATATGTCACCCACGAACATAGAAGGAACACAGGAAAAAATCCTACTGTGGAGCTATGAGTTTCAAAAGCGTCTTTTTTTAAATACATTGTGGTAGGTAAATTTCGAAATATTCAAATTATATAATCATTGTTATCAAAAATGGATTACTGAAATTTGAAACGCCTCGTGTCTCGTTTGACTTCAGCTGTTATTATTCGAACAAAACATAATATGCATTCAGTCGAATTTACTCGTGAATATGTATTTTATTATGCCCAAAATCATTGCGTCATTTGTTCAATTGTGAAGCCAAATTCTATTTGTCTCTGTTGAGTTACGTATATTTTATTGTTCCTGATATTCTCGCCTTTTTGACGGTTATAATTAGCAGTTGTACTACTTCCTCTCTTTCCGTAGATGTCTTAGAAGACTGCTTAGAGTCAAATTCAAAGAAAAGGTAAAGAAATGAAATGAATGTATTCTTAAGTTGGTAGAAACCTTATGGTTCAAATCCGACGGCACCACCCCCACACCTATTTCTACCTAATAACGGTCGTGTTAATCGCCGCTGTGATCTGGCTTGAAGGGTGTGGTAAGGGTATACCTATTAGAGACATTTCAACTTAGTCCTCAGGGGTAGGACCGCATTTGTTATCAACCTTAAGTAAGACTGTTCTTGTCTAGGGTTGATTACAAACATCCATGAGCGGTGACGGCTACTTACAATGTAATGGACTACATGTTTGGTTGCTTCTCCCATATCATAAAAAAAAGTTTATTCTTTAAACAAGCAATATTTTTAAATTTACTACACAGTCTTTAACAAGTTACTATTTTTCGTTGCTTTTTTATATTTCCATTTTTTGCCCTGCACTAATAATAATTAATTTGCCTAATTCAAGAATATCACGGGAGTAAGAATAGTTTTGTTGTCATTATTAGTAATCTTTATTTTTCAACCTATTCTACGCTGTACCTGATTCAACAACGGTGTGACAGGATCATCCCGTCTATCCAGTATCAGCAGCTGCGGTTGAGGCGCTGATCCGTTAAACGGTATATTGTTATCCACCAGCACTGTCTCCCTCCTCAACAGGTCTCGCACGCGCTCCGCTAACCGCGCGCAGGGCTCCGACCCCGCCTCGTAGCGGACCGCGGCGCGCTTCTTCAGGGATAGCAGTAGTGCTGCGAGGCCCTGAGAGCAGCGCTGTAAGTGCTGCTGATTCCAGGAACGACCTGGTGTATAACAGTGTTCTTAAACATCTAAATGACCCACATGAAGTTCCTAAATTTTTTATAAGAAGGTTGCTGTAGCATGATAAGCCTCATTAAAAAATAAAAATAATAAAAAATACAGCCAAATTTTTTGACGCTTTCTACACTCCTAGCCCCACAGTAGGATTTTCTCGTGTCGTGGGTGCGTTGGACACAAACATGAATGCACAAATACCATAGACAGAAATATAAACTCATCATTCAGATATCTGTCTTGCCGGGAATCGAATCCGGGACTCAATGCGCGACAGACCGGTATAGTAACCACGTCGCCACGCGGGCCGTCGTTCTTTAAATTAAATTAAACTCTCCTTGTTCAAGATAACGCAAACAACACGCCTATTAACAATATAGCTCAATGACTCACTCGGCAGAGCGGACACCAAGCTGATATGACATGCAGAGCTTTCTGTGTTTTATCTCCGGCCAGAAAGTTAACTGAAAGATAAAATTAGATCTCTGTTCTGGGTCTAGGTTTTCATGTATTTGTTGCGTTATGTGTGTGCGTGCGTGCGTGCCCACGTACGTACGTGTGTGTGTGCGTATGTGCGTGCGTGTGTATGTGTGTGAAATACCGTAATGGGTGTAAGAAAGTGTCAGCATTAGATTATAATGACAGTGTCTAAAATAAACACATAAAACATCCCGACTCACCATGCAAGCAGCCCACAATATTGAAGGAGTACAGATGCCTGTCCACCGCCAGGTAGTCGGCAAACACCTCCTGCACCTCCCGGACGACCTCCTGCTCATCACACTCCGCCAACGTCTTGATGTCCGCTTTCGATATCACATTGCTGAAATCTGAATATTGTGAAATTATTGAATATTCTGAATATTTGAGAATTATTAGTTTCCCTCTTTACATTAACGGTAACTCTGGTAAATACATATCAATTTGAAAATTAAAATTTATCTTCAAGCCGCGTTTCCACTAGGCAACATTTGGCGCGCAACATGTTCGGCAATGTTGCACAACAACGAGCGCCTTTTATCTTTTCTTTTCTTTCGATAAAATTATAATAGCTGCCGCTGAAATCAACACTAGTTCCTCTGACGGCATGTTGTCGACATTTGACATAGAACAAGGTTCTTTCATCGAACAAGTGACTTTCTACAAGTTGCGCATCATGTCGCAGCAAATGTTGCCTAGTGGAAACGCAGCTTTACTTTCTTGTCTGTTTAAATGTTTAACTATCTATCTACTTGTAAATGCTAGGATTGAAAATGTCTGTACCATTTTTGACTACAGCACTTTTCTGAACTGTTCTTGAAGCTGTGCCTCGAACACGAATCACTATCGAAAAAGTATTCGTATCGTCATTTACGCAGTTTGTATGGCAACTTGTACAGCGCCTCTATCGG
>DWPU01000103.1:0-10824 GCA_018251975.1 Urbanus esmeraldus
GACCGATTTTAAAAATTCTTTCACCAATTTAAAAATACAACCTTACTTACTGCTATAGGCTATATTTTATCAAATATATATGCATTTTTACTTTTTTAACGCGGGTGAAACCGCGGGAATCAGCTAGTTGTACTATAATTTAAATTTATTTAGGCGTTCAACATTTATATTACACCCCATTTTTTAAAATAAGATAACATGTGAATACAAAAGACCACTAAAATAAACAATAAATTTTCATAATTATGGTTAAAATAAATTGGACACGTTTCTAGAGACACATTACAGACAATTACACGAGATAGCATATAAGTAAGATCGTAAATAATGGTACAGATTGTAATACATGTACCCTTTTACGGGCGAAAATAATCGAGATTCAGATAGACTTTAGGACTACGCAGTGAATTCTTTATAAGTCTAGATCGACCCCTCCATCTTTTGTGAGGAGCAATATCTCAGGCGCCTCGTACCTAGAATTTGTATCTGTATTAGGTATGAAATTTCTTTAGCTGCTAAGCAATGAACTACGAGCTGATATATTAACAAAAAATAGAATAGAATAGGTACGTTTAATAGATAGGTACAGGACAATAGTTATGGGGGCCAATCATACATTACAGTTCTATTACAAAGGCGCCTTTTATATTTTTAACCGACTAAACTATGCTAGCAAAACTTAGTAAAACTTTTTGACAAAATATCCATCTACCTAGTCTTCACACACGTTGTATACAAAGTCATATATTACGACAATTCATTCCATGCTGCGTGTCTATCATCATATTTTAGTATTTTGATCAAGTCCATTATCATTCATTAGTCAAAGTGAATCGTATACATGGCAATAAACCTTGATTAGCTTTGATGTGAAATCGGCGAAGTTTTATCGTGCGTATCTCCACAAAATGGCGGACATGTAAGTGACAACAAAATGGCGCCTTGATTTCGCACGAATCGTAATGGAAGAGGGGTAGGACAGATTTTTAGTGGCTTGACAAGGGTTACCGGACATCATTTCGTGCAATTTACGGAAATAAAATATAGATCGATCGCATCGGGCGTCAGCGGGCTCACAACGATATTCCATTACGGGAGCGGACGCGGAATATTAAATGAGAGTGACCCTCATATCTCCTGCCTGATAGGTAGCCGGGCTAAGATCATCATTGTATAGGATATATAACACTTAACTCCTCTGTACACATATAAGTATATCACCCTAAATGTTTGTGTAGGCTTATAAGAACTTTTCTAATTAGCTGAGATACGCATTAGATATCGCAATAGATTAAGCAGTCATTAAAAATAAACAGCCCTTTTTTGCTTTACGTTTGTCTAAAGACAATTTATTTCTACGATTGAAAGGGTTTAGACACAAAGCTATACAATTACGAGTAACAAGTCAAATAAAATTCAGCAATTTAGTTTAATGTTTCGCCGTATCCAACGATGTTTTAACCCTAATTATACGCAAATAAATGGGCACACAAAATAGGTCTCTTTTTACAGCGAACTTATATTTTTTACGTGGAAACTGGATCAATCGAGCTGGTTCTCCTCGCCTCGCAAAATGTAAAATAAATATTTGTTGTAAAATGTAGCTACAGGGGAAATTATCATCAATTACATGGAACAATACGCTTTCAATAGCGGAGGGTAGGTTTACATAATTACTCGTATGTTGCGTTTTTCCAAAAGACTAGCTGGATTTTTTGGGACAAGATGTTAGTTTTACTCATTTTAAGGTTTTTTTCGTAATTTTTGCAAATTCAGACGTTTCTAATATTGGACAAAGGCATTTAGGATTTTAAAAACGTCTTTTTTCATTTAGATCATCCAAAACAAAGGCGAAAATCGGGAAAAGAATTAAATCACATGCCGACACAGCACTTTTTAATGTAAAGTAAGGACAGTATATCCTAGAGTCTGTCTACATCGACAGATGAACCATATCTATCCTATCTATCACTCATCTGTAATTCTATATTTATAAGGGTAGGTATTAACTTAAATGCGGCAATAATCATAATCGACGAAACCCATCAAGAACAGATCTTAATAGCTCAATCAGTTCAAAATTATATAAACTAGACACTAGTGCCTAAGATCGGAGATTCGGAAACGGAAATTAAGTTCGTGTTACCCAGAAGGTAATTAAATCAGCACCATTAACGTTGCAGATGCTCCAGTTGGGGCTGAAATGAATGGAGCTAATTCGGTGAATATATTATCTACGGCGCGTGTTGGAACATTCTGTGGTCGTACGGCTCTACAAATCGGTCCCTGAATGGATGGAATGAGATGACGTATTGACAAGCATTCATTCAATCGTTTTGAGTATGCATTGAAAGACCTGGTTCTTCCGGTGCTTTGATACAACTTCTCGATAGGACCTGAGTACTAGTTAGTAGTTTTGTCTCTTACTATTATACATTACTAAAATATCAATAGTCTACTTTAGTTGAAGTCACACATTAAAATAAAACATGGAAATTATAATTAATGTTTTTGATTTCTACCATTGATAGAAAGTCTCAGTGTATTCTCACATGATTCCCTAAAATACCTAAACCTGTCATGGTCCAGTTGCTTTTTATCATCAGCAATTCTACATGTTTTATGATTAAACTCAGCACAATCAATAACCTCTAATAACTCATTCGGTCCAAGTGACCGCAGTCGAGAGATGAGGATTGGAACAATCGTGCCACAAGAGGCCAACCGCGACTATGAATCATATATTAATTTCAATGAAATTGCATTCGTGCCTGTTTTTCTGTCTACAAAAAATACTGTTCTCATATGTACGGTAATGCTTAGCAACTAGGAGTTTTCGTATCCTATTTGTTGAGTAAAGTAAAGTCCTGTGCTGTCTTCTCCCACAAGACCTTCCATCTCAGACCACATTTGATATAACGATGCACCAATTCAATTGGACATTAATTCATCTATGAGTAAAAAGACGCATTCTACACTCAGCTCCACACTAGGATTTCCTCCTGTGTCGTGGGTGCCACGGACATACAAAGTCAAATACACAAACACCCAGACCTAAAACAAGTCTAAATACATCATTCAGATATCTGGCCGGGGATCGAACCCGGGACCCACTGTGCATCAGACCGGCGTGGTAACTACGAGCAGTGTTCGTATGTTTTCACTATTTCAAATACATTTAAATAAAAGCTTAAATGAAAATTGGAATGAATGGCCGTTAGCTGGCAACTCATTCGGAAATTAACCACCGTAAAACTTCCGGTGAGGTTTAATGACTGTCACGATGATAACCGGAGTTAAGGGTCCTTCGAGACCCCACAGCACGGAAGCACTTATGAGAACGCCATTAGTGGCAAACCATTCAACTCGTTCAAGAACCACATTCGTTGTTGCTCGTGTAATACAATATTCAGAAATTTAGTATCACAAATAAGTAGGTATATTTTATCCTATTTTTCTATTCTGTTGCTGTGTTTACTAAAAGAAGCTCTAGAAGAAATCGCATTTTCTATTTCTTAATCAAATACCTGTATAAATTATCAAAAACAATTCAGGCTATTCCATTGACGAATTTCTTTAGGTACACAATTACTGACATCAATTATGTGATCCGTCAACCAAACCTATTTCAGGCAGTTGCTTTATCGAATTTTAAGTTGGTAATGCCGGTAGCTTCCCTAATGGACGGTACTTTATCACGGTCGCCGTCTTAGCTCACTGAAGGTTGGTATCTACTAATCCGGATCACGTGACGCAGGTGTACGGATCCCAAATGGCTGTAGCCGATCATTTTACTGCCCACTTTATCATAGTGTAGCTAGCCTCGAGTTCCACTATCTCCATCTCTCTTCCCGGTTGGGTGTGACAGAGATAGCGTAAACTATAACAACTGCTTGTTAGCGCAAAGCCCGTGGATTTGCAGCTGAGCAGGTACGTTTTTTTATGTATCGTGAACACTCTTTATGGATACTTCGAATAAAGGTGCATGTTTTGGGCATGAAATAATAAAGAAACCATCGATTCCAGTAATAGGTACCTTTTTTTTACCACGAGATTATTGTTGAAAGACTTTACAATCTAAAAGGAATGCCTTAGGTTTTTTTTAACAAACTTATTCGTTACATCTACCATCAACTTCTAAATCCTGATATCAAAAAAATCTTTTTCTACTTTACTTCAACCTAAAAAAGCCTACCTAATAATATCAGATCCGTTTTAAGCGAAATTATAGTCACGCAGGTTACAATCAATCAACGAGCATCCCTATAAACGGACCATTACACTATCCCTGCGAATAGATTGCAGATTCTGCAACGTAGACTGCGTGCCACGTCCCATTCGTGGCGAGTGCTTCCGCAAATTTATCAATCCGCCACACCACCGACACGCCCGCTCTGACCTCTTGCACCGAGATTTAAACTGCACTGGGATCGTAAAGGAAACATTACACTACAATATCACCGTACACACTGTTATTGGCTGCACATATTGAAGATTGCTTGAATTCTATTTACTACGTACGTAACATTTAAAGTACGAGGATTTTTCTACGCTCAGTAGCATCGGCTGTAATTAAAATCTTTGGTAACGTAAATTATCTATTTAATAATTAATTCACAGTCTCTCGACATAATTTAATTTAGTATCGTAGGTACCTTTCTTTTTATGCAATCACGACAAATTAAAAAACAATGTAGTACTTCATACCTTTATTACTATTATAGCTAAGTAGTTTAACGTTTACATTGTAGTGAAGTCTGCAATGGACGAGTATTACACAACATTGTACGTGGCTGTAATGTGATTTATATTGTAGTTTTAAAACGGAATCTAGCTATAGAATTATTAGATTCATTGCAACGACTACAGATCATAATGAAAATATTCAATTACGAGTAATAAGAAACAAAAAAGACTATTACTAAAGAGACTAATTAAATGAATGCTAAATAATACAAGAATAAAGTCACTAAATAACACTAGAGAATCAGTTTGATGGTTACTACAAACTTTTTGAGAAAAAATGAAGAGCTTAATTAAACAAATCTAAGAAATTATATGATAACGATACAAAAGGTTTTATGAAGACTATACGACATCGTTTAGAAGATGGAAATGAAGTAAGAAATGAGATGAAAAGAGATATAAAAACCAAAGAAAAATTAAATAAACGTGGAGCAAGTCTATCGGGATTGGGTTCTCTTGAGTTCAATTTTGAATTCATCGGGACAATTTCGAGAAAGTTCATTCCTGAAAAATAAAACTCTATTTGTAATAAAAGTTTTATAATAAGTAATATTTAATGTCTCTCAACGAATATTTATGTATTATGATGTTGTCAAGTAATGGTAAAGTCAAGTGGTAAAAGAGAATACACCTTTCAGTTAGTATGTTGTTCTATTTGGTTATTAACAAAAGTGGTGTGGTGGTTATAGTGTTTCATATTTCCTTTAGTTCTAACTAATACCTAAAGTTATTTAATGAAAAGTTTAAATAATAAAAACCACGACGGAAATATTATGAGTTAATGAGATTTTTGATTAATCCGTAATTTTTATAATGAACAGCAACAGATTGCATCGTAAAAAAACGAAAGCAACGTTACGAAAATATTGTCTTAACAAAAAAGTACAAAGGAACGTCAACAAAATAATAAGCCATAAATCCGGTAATACGCTAGAGCACTTGTCGTCAACACGAGATCCCCAGACGCCTCTGTGTCTGACGTTACGTTTAAACAGAAAGCCATTTCGGCAACACACAGGCGGCTCGGGCATCGGACAACTGTCCAACTCGCCGATTCATTCCCCTGATGGCAACCCATTACACCGGTCAAGATGGATGGATAACAAACCGGCAATTACACTATAAACACAATGACAATTGAATGTTTTCACTAATTGAAAAAGCCGCCCTCGATCCCGCCATCGATTCTGAAGCACTATATGAAATGAAAGTTACATTCGAGTGCGTGACATGACGGCTCGTTTGATATATTAACCATCGACTTTACGAGTCCAGGTGACGTTTATTAATCTAGCGGGCCACGCGGAGTCGCGTTATGAATTAAACGAATAGTCCCGAGTTATGAGGGGCAGTCACTTTCATAGAGTTTGTACTTTAATTAGAGTCAACTATCCATTACAGATTTTAAAATCAGTTTTACTAGTGGTGGATTTGACATATAATTGAGAGCATTATGGAGAACTCACAAGCGTGTAGGGTAAGTAACATTTTATCATTCGTTAACTAATGATAAATTCTAATTTACACATGAAGCCGAAACATTGTACCATAAATTAATTTTTTTCCTCTGAAATAAAAAAATGCTATTTTTATTAAACTAGTAAACAGTAAACAAAGCTTGATAGCTCGGTTAAAACTCTCACTGGGATGACTAAAACTTAAACGATAATGGCGGAATTAGCAAGTTTGCATCACTTGGCAAAGAATCCTAATCATAATAACTCAAGATCGTATCGTGCGGGGCAGGCGATGAACAAAAGACGGCGGCAACAATGGCGCCCCATCCCGGAGCCCGAGAGGCGCGCTAACAAATTACCAGCCCGCAGATAACTAAGCAATATTAAATCATAGTAATTTGTGGTCCGGAGACGCAGCCCCTTTTCTAACAAGCTATCTGACTAGACTTCACAAGATATTATTGTTACTTTTTCTCCTCGGTTGCGGAGATAAGCCGCGCTTTCTGCTCGAAAAATGCAATACATCAAAAAGAGAAATTTGGAGCACTCAATAATAAAAGGAACGTTCCTAGAAGTGCATTGCTAGTGTAAGATTTCGCAGGTAAAATTAATATAAATAACGACATCCAGCTTTAGTTAGTAACTCAGCGTGAAACTGCAATTTCGCCGTTCATAAAACAAGAAACCGGCAGTGTCGGGCTGGCTGGGTGCAATCGCATCTTTTCACTGTTCCTTCGGCGGCGCATTAGCAATTCCAACCAGCGCAATACTTGCTAGGAAATTGTAATATTTAGTCTTAATAAAGCTATTCGTAACGCTGAATATCCGGAGCGGGCGTGCTGGTGCCGCTTTGCGACTCGCCCGAGGCGGGGCACCTCGCACCACACTTGAATTTACGACAAAGCTTTATTCGCAGACACGCTAGATTTTAGCCTATTCCATAGAGCGCTTTATATGCATCCACACGAATGTGAATAGACGTTCAACTGTAGTTAATTGAAACGCTATCAAAGCGACTGGAAGGATCGAAACGAACATTGAAAATTGTTACGGTAATAAATTTTAAGTCAAGTCATTTGAACGCGATTCATGATATGTATTGTTTTGAAAGCGATCGTAGTATGTATCGTAATGAACCGATAGCCAGCAAAATGAAACGAAATGCTTACTATAAATTTATCGGCAATCGCGTCGCAGACAATGGATACTTTGCCCGTGGGTCCAACAGTGTCATTTCCAATCTTTTAATATATTTTAAAGGCGAAATCTCGTGCCAAAATGTTTTAATTCAGCACTCATATGGCGGGACTAATGTGGCGTGGGACTCGCGAAATAGTGCGAAAAATGAAGCTCGCTCAGTTCATATGGAGCATTAAATTGAGCTCTCCCGTGAAAACTCTTTTAGATGATGTACTTGAATTTTAAAACGTCATAAAATTTTGCTAGTGGAATATTTTCATTAAATGATATTTTTGCCATAAAATCATTCATTTGGCAGATGGCTACAAATGGGCTTTTTAAATTAAAATTTGCGTGTAGTTTGACCGGTTAACCCACTTTGCGATGGGGAAAATATTTGTGTTACATAAACAATGAACATTATTTGTAATAACATCTTTATAATGACAACAATCACATTGACCGTTTTAATGCAAATCAAAAACTTGATAAAAACGAATTTCTATTACCCCCTAAAGCCTGTAATGTATCTCAGAAACTATTTTAACAAAACATAATTATAGATATTTTTACACAACAAAGTGATCTATCCTGCGTACGTTCGTATACTTGTATTCAATAAATTTAAGGGAAATCGGAATTTAAAATATCACGACAATCAAACTTATGCCATCTAACGGTTTTAGTGTGAAGCAATTACTTCACTAGTTGACGTTCTAGTTGTTTAAAAACAGCGCCATCTACACGAGGGTGTTAACAATGGATAGTTCTCTAGTCTACTAGCTTACGTTTCAACTTCAATGTGGTGCCCTCTAGTTCAGTATAAGAACAGTACACCTAAACCAACGCCATCTAACGGATGTTTGAATATTTACAAAGAACTCCGAAACGAACCCGAATTAATCCTGTTTCCTACAGGTACCGACCTACCAGCTATAGTACTTTCGTACTTATTCAAAAGGTGGCGCTGTATTCAAAAACCAACGATTGTGATGTGTATAGAGATGTTTAAATTTAATACTTCTTAAGCTTGAAGAGCCGTCATATTAACTACTCGTTAAGTATATTTAAACATATTCAATATATTTTTATAACGATAGTAAATGGTAATATTTAACAACTATTGTACTCACGGGTGTGGTTTCGAGGTCCATCTTAAAACCTCCGGCACGGCAACTAAATGTCTGAAAGAGATAAAAAATAATAAATTAATATTTATTTGTATTTTTTTACTCAATATTCATGTTTTTGTGCAATTGATAAAACTTATTATTATTAGCCTTTTGCTACATTAAAGTTATAAATGTCCCACAGTAGGAGGGCACGGATTTGGCTTGGCAAATAATTAACTCTTTTTTATAAATTGCCTTTTTTTTAAATTTAAAGTTAATGATGTGGCTGACGGGCTACCAGAAGCAAAGTAGTCACCGTCGCCTATAGACATTTGCTACACCAAAAGAGTCGCCAATGCATCGCCGATTTTGAAAGAGAGCTCTCTCTGCACCATTATAGGAGCAACTCCATGTCATGGCTATCCGGGAATACCTCCACGTCTCGGGAAACTCCCTGACACGTAGGTTACCTCAATATTTCCGTTAAAACGAGTAATTATTAACCAATTTATTGATTCGATATTTCCGTTCATAGTTCGATGGCACAAAATATAATAATATTTATTGGGCGTCGGAAGCGATATTTCAAATTAAGCAATTGAGAACGAGAACTGGCAATAATTGCATTGGATGAATGACCGTTTCATCAGTATTTTTGTGCTTCGGTGGGCACGTGAAATAAACTATAATTGTTATCATACGATACTAACATAGAATTATAAATTACGGATACATGTATAGCGCAGGGTAATCACCGCTTAACAATAACCCATAGTATGTAATACTAAGAATTAGTTATATAACTTTTTAAATCATAATCATTTTTTGTTTTTTCCTATTCGCCAATTTATTGTAAACAACACTAATGCATACAAGCATACTTATAATTATTTATTTATTACATATATGTATTCTAATAATTCTACATACTGTACGTCTAAAAGACGCATGTACCTATCATTGATATGTTATTCGCGCATTATCTAGAAGTAATTTTATCCTAACTGTAGCGTTTGCGGTAACCACCTTCCGAGTGTATTATCTATTAACAATAATAACGTATTTTTTCCATTTCAAATAATTACCATAATACCAAACAATTAAATTTACGACTATTCTCTTAAATTATTAAAAATATTTTTGTTTAGATTTCGAGAAAAAAAGAACTGTCGTCAAACCGACATCATGATATAAGAACCGTTTTTTCATGGAATGTAAGAAACCTTGAAAAAATTCACAGACTACACCATCGACATCGTATACATGGACCACGGCATGCGTCCACTACTTTTGAAGCTAAAAAATGAATCATTTAATTGGAATCTCTTTTTCTCTGACCTTACTCAATACTAACTGATATAGATGTAGTTTACTTGAACCCATTCCGAACCGACCGCTTAGCCGTAATGCACCAAGTGAGTCTAGACAGCTACTGCCTTTATTGTAACGCCGATAATCCTAATCGAGAAAATTCGCCACTTATGGCGATTCAACTTCTATTAGGCCCTTGTCGCAGAAACGGCGAGCGATAATATGAGGTGAGCGGGGAAAGTAGTTTTAAGCAGACAATCATTGCAAAATTGTATTTTGATTGATATAAAATTTAATATTTTTAACAATGCCTTTTATTCTTGGAGTTAAACCTCACCTAATAAATAGGATAGGAGTAGATAGAGACGTCACCTTAAAATTCGTTTTTAAGGGATATTATGGAGACATAACCTACTGATGTTATTGCTTAAACATAAAGTATTACCTTTACCTTTATGTGCGAGTAGATGTTTAGTGTTCAGTGTAGAAAAAAAATATCATACGAGTAAAAAAATCGCGCGCTTAATTTATTTCAATATTTTTATGAGCTATTCTGCATCTATTTTACTTAATAGCTAGTCTCTTCATTCCTTGCTCGTCGCATATGAGACGAGTACCTTAAGTTTTTGTAAAGTTCCCAACAAAAACATTAATTGACATTGCCATCCTGTAACGTTAAGATCAAAGAAGGCGAAAGAAAAATAAAAGGGTATAAGGTTAAAGGAAATACAAGGGTTTCTTCCTATAACATTCTTGCAGCATTTCTCTTTTTGATAGTGCAACACTAGTGTAGTTTTTATATGTAAAACTGTAGATTGACATGTATGGAAGAGATAACGTTTACTTAATTGAGATTTACGATTTTTTAATACCGTTTCATTTTAAATGACGACGACTTGGTCTTATCAAGTTTCGACTTAAATTTATTTATCAACAAGCTTGTGCTCGCGGCTTCGCACGCGTCTTCTATATAATGGACGTTATTATACATATAAACCTTCCTCTTGAATCACTCTATC
>DWPU01000104.1:0-10818 GCA_018251975.1 Urbanus esmeraldus
AACTAAATACCATCAGGTGGATGACGTGCTCCTTTGCTACTTCATTCTACAAATATACTGTATCCTTGCGCAAGACGTACGCTTAAACATATATATCACTGCATTACGTTGCGCACTCTTGAGGGTACAAAAGTAACCACTTTCGAGTTACACTGACTAAAAGGTTGAAAACGTGCACGTAACGCAAAGGGCATTCACAAGCTGAGAGTTGAGCGCACCATTTCGTATCAATAGTGAGTGCGGGACCCGCTGCGCCTCGGCAGTCGGCGAGGGAGCCCAGTTTACAAGAGCTATTCCGGGATCGTTAATAACTTGCAGAAGCAACCTGTGGCGTCGCCTCACTATAACCTGTAGAGCCACATTGCTTTCAGTTCTTGTCCATTCAAAATAAATGTCATCAAGTACGATGCTTTCAAAAGTTTGCGCCAGTCAGCGTAGTAAAGAAGTTTTAGTCACAGCAATATACTTCGTACAGCTATATATATTACATTATTTTGACCAGAGGTTACTATAAGTAGCTAGTAAGTAGCTTTAGCAGTCAGGATCCTTGTGATTTAATTTACACTATAAACTATTAGTGCATTACATAGAACTATGCTACGCTTTATAATTCCCTTCTCTGTGTATTTTTGGTATGGAGCAGTGTTATAACTGTGCAATATTTATTTTGTTAAGATAGTTAAATTGAAATACGATTTTCCGAAATTGCTGTCATGTTACGTGTTATATTGAGCAACAGGAATGGAGCTATTTTGATTTAATTCGCGCAAACAAATAAACATTGTCGACATTAATCAAATGAATAAACGTTTTGTAGTCAGAAATCAGGATTTGCTAGAATTTGCGCGTTCGTATTTACCTATGTATTTTGATGTATAGAAACAATGTTGAATTATTGAACACGAATAATACTTTGCTCGGAGTTAAGTAGGTACAACCAACATTGCAGTTGGTAGGAGTGGTCTAATTGATTTTACAGTTCAGTGACTTAAGTACAATTTACTGACTGACTAAATTTTATGAGAGATACAATTATCCCAAAAAAAACCGATGTTTGACAATGAAAAAAGTAAATGCTATTTTGGGCTTACGATACTATTATCGTAAATGTTTCTAGATTGAGGACTATCTACCTTCAACCTGCAGCCTTTGGTTTTTTCTTCTGGAGTCCGATATTAAGTCTACGAACTTCAGTATTTTTTTCGTTAAAAACGAATGATAAAACTATAAATAATTAAGTTCAAGTTTGAAAGGATATTGTTGTATATACAAAATTTACGTAGAATCCTAGTGGTCAATGCTGGTGGTTAAGCGATGCTGTGTTCTGGCTTGAAAAAGTTTAAAATTCAAGGCCAACCTCAAGTAAGACTCTGTTCTTATATGGGGTTGATTACAAATGTTTTCGGGCGGCAGGGGCCACTTACCATCAGGTGGACTGCAAGCTCATTATAATTATAAAAAAATGTATGTTGTCTTTTTACTTACATAGTTGTATATATGGTTGTATAATGTCAATTTTGCTCGCGCACGTATTCAATGCGGGACTGAGGGTAGTATATACCTACTGTTCTGGGTCTAGCTGTTTGTGTATTTATCTTTGTGTGTCCATGATATCCACGACACAGGCAAAAATTCAAATGTGAGGCTATGAGTGTAGAAAGTGTTTTTTATGAGTGTAGAAAGTGTTAACACTGCTGTTATAATGTCAAAAAAGGTGCACAAAGAGTTTTTCAAAACATCACATGCACTTTAATATATGAATATACAAGACACGATACATGAAGTAGTTTACTATAAATTGTGTGCAGACCGGCAACTTAGACGTTTAGTGTCAGAAAATATCGAATGAAGCACACGACATAAATAAACAACGCTAACATAAGCTCGTAGCTAAAGGAGCTTACCGGGAAGAGGAAAGTAAATGAAACTTGCCGCGACTTGGGATTAGTTAGCGAGAATGAGGTAAGCTGGGAGGCGAGAGCGACACTAATGTTTAATTTCGAAGAAAAAGTGTAATGCAACCGGATATTGTGACTTAACTATTTGACTTTCTGAACGTGTGACTAATTTACTGGGTAACCTTCGTTTTGCGTTTTTTGCGTATAAGTAAATAAAGTTTTTTTTTAAAGTTACATGTTCTTTGTCTATACTAATATTATAAAGATTTAATTGTTTGTTTGTTTGAATTGAATAGGCTCCGAAACTACTGGACTCATTTTAAAAAATCTTTCTCCAATTTAAAGATACAGCCTTACTTAGTGCTATAGGCTGTATCTCATCAAAATTCGTGTACTTAAATCGGAGATCCAAGATATGCCTGTTTACTTACGCGGATGAAACCGCAAGGATCTGCTAGTTAGGTATAAAGAAACAGTTTTTGGTTTTCTTCTACCCATAGTGGAATCTTTGGAATAAACAAAAGCTAAACATTTGTTATTCCAGGATGATGGAATACGGAACCGATTTTGAGGAGACTTTGAACTAGGTTGTGGACTTAACGCTTAAATACTCGTAATAACGCTGTTAACATATATAAAAATAACACATGGTTAGAGAATACATGATAATAGATGAGTTTCAGGTAAAACAGCTGCATAAGAAGTACTTGCGTATGTAAAATTCACGTTTTAAATGGTAATATTAAAACACCGCCCTTAATCTTCTTAGTGTTTAATAGCCTCTTTCAAGCTTAATCCTTAGTTCTTCCCAACAGTTTTTAATCAAACGTATCTTGGTACACATTTTGTGATAGGAACTTCAACATTATACCTATTACTTACTATTGCTACAAATTTTATACCATTCTCAATGTTAAAACAAACTATTCAAATGTTCAAACGTTTAGACCATGTTCTCAAAGATTATCTTAGGGCTATAGTATACGAGTGATAGTTTGTTAAAATACGGGCGACATCCCGCGCAGGCGAGCCTAGCTGACGGCCCCCAGTAGCCTTGAGCGACAGGCGGCAGCTGCCAGCGACGGTCCGCAAAGGTTGTCAGCTGTCGCCTCCGGTCGTTTTGCGATCGTGTTTCGTTAACGTTCGCTGACGACAGACCCTGACGCTCGGCGGCAGTAGTCGGCGGTTGCTAGCGACAGCTCGCGACATTTGGCGACCGTTGGCGACAGTGTCGCCGGTTGTCGCCGCCTGTCGGCAGCGACGTGCGGCGAGCGTCTTTGGCGGTCGCTGATGTGAACTGTCACTCGTATGTTAGAGCCCCTAGATAAGTTCTATTTCCAAAATGGGATAGCTATTTTATTCTGAAAAAAAATAGTAAATATGACTGCTAGTTAATAGGATGGTCATGCTGCAGAATCTAAAACAAAGATAACCATTCTGTCTTTAAATGGGCAATAGCTTTAGATTTA
This sequence comes from Urbanus esmeraldus, assembly GCA_018251975.1. Lineage (NCBI taxonomy): Eukaryota > Metazoa > Arthropoda > Insecta > Lepidoptera > Hesperiidae > Urbanus > Urbanus esmeraldus. The sequence continues at coordinate 3,368 of DWPU01000104.1, forward strand.
GTACATCCGCAATATGGCAAAATAAAAAAATCCGCAAATATTTTGCTTTAAGCTGGGATGGAAAATATCACTTGTCAAAATAGCTCAGCTCCCAATAGCGGTTGAAACGCCGGACGTTCAATTTTAATTAATCGAATGTTGGCGTCAGGAATCCAGTTTTGCCGGTTTGTTCGGCGCTCGCGTGAAGCTAACAAGTGTCAAATCGATTTCCGAGGGAACAATTGCTGAACTGCGTCATTACTGTTCCTTTATAGAATAACTAAGTACCCAACAAGTTACACAACTGGTTAGCACGCACACCGGCCGCCACTGCGGTGTTACGCTACGAATTTAGGGTTTCCATTAATGTTTAAATACCATTACTCAGCTCAAATTAACATCGTTATATTTGTCAAAACTTACATTGGTGCAACGAAATATTTGAAATAAACTTTTCGTAATAGCTTACCCCTTTTTGAGTTAATTCAAAATAATTAAGTGATAACAGTTCCAATTCATTACCTTTAATATAATGAACATTGAAATAGTAAAAAGCCGTTTATTCGCTCGTCACTTTACTTAATAGGTGTCTATTACGAACGTTCACGAAACATTCCATTTTAAAGCAATTTATTTTTCCGTTACTGCGTGGAAATAGTCTTTTTAATTAGTCGTTTGTGTCGGTAGAGTTGCTAAATAGAAATGCAACACGTACAGTAGCGCAGGTGGCTTATTACTAAGAAAACCAATTAATTAAGCTCAACGGGAATTATGCTGCGTCTTCATTCATTATCTTTTCTATTTTTAATTAGTGTCGAAGTTCTTAATAATCTAAGTGTTATAAATGTTATTTAGACTATCACCATTATGATTAAATTATAATCCAAAAGATTATACCCGATGAAAAATGTATTCGTGATAGATTTAACTAATTTTAGAACTGAATCACGATACAATCAATACGTATGCTACAAATAATTCTGCGTCATACGAAAACTTCTTGCGTGCCTCGGCACTTTAATTTGCTACCGACAATGGGAGCGGAGTCAGCGACACATATCGCGGTGTGAGCCTTGTTAGTGAGCCCGAATTGCGGTCACGCCGGGTCTGCCTACCTGCCTACCCTCCCATACTTGTGCCTACAGATTACCCCTCTAATGGCAAACCTTTAATTATATTCCAGACGCGCCTCCTTCGGCCAACCGTGGAGGACTTGGTTGTGTTAGTATTGTACACAGTAACTATCAGAGAGAAAGTTCTCTTTTAGTTATCTAGGTTAGTCTGCTGGTAATAGTAGTAACAGTAGTTTAATTTTCTATCCAAATTAGGTCAATATGTGTTATGAATAATCCGTATAGAGGAAAAGTTTTAGCTTTGTACATTATGAATATTCTTACGTCAATGCTGAAAACGTGCACAGAGGTGTGGAGGAATACTTTCACATAAAACAGCACACAGTTAAAAGCATTTTAGTCGCTAACTCTTGTTCTAGACAATTTTATTTCATTTGGTCTGCTCCACAAAGAGATATTGAACACAGCGGTATTGTCTTTTATCCGGTGGCAAAATACCATCGACAGTTAAAACGCATAGAAATACCGAGCACTATACCATTCAATGGACACGTAAAATATTTTTGTACCGAGTTATGGTAAATGGTATTCGATTTCCACACTATTGAGTAGTGTTTTTCAAACTTTATCATGATAGAATTGCTTCAGTACGTACATTTCTAACCTTGTCCGTATAGTTTTGGGACCAGAGTATAGCTACGGTACGTAAAATGCGACTAAAAGTTGTAGTTACCAGTTACTAGGTTACTAGTTGCGGGGGGTAAGAGTAGTAGCTCTAACCGTCCATCCAGCGGGCCCGGAAAGGACGGCGGTGTGTGTGGCATACCGTTGTGCACCCGACGATGTGACGAGAGTAGCGCTCACCCAAGTTGAGCCCGATGGGGTAACGCGCTAAGAGGACTCAGAAAGAAACTCCAGGTTTCTTGCTGAGATAACGGAGTTCTCTTTGCAGCACCGAGGTACGAACACGGCGTCGCTATCGAGGCATCGGGTACCTTTTGAAGGTTTCTCCCCTCGTCAACAAAAAAAACATATTTCTAACCTGTGCCTATTTATCACAGTACATATTATGTATGTGATTTCGCAAAAGATATTTTAAATTTTTATAAGTACTTATAAAATATAAAAAAACTTTGTGTCCCTTAAGGGGGTCTCTGCGGGGACCTGCATGTTGAAAAACGCTGGAATAGGAAAACTCTTCCCGATGAACTTTAATTGCGTCGTCGTTTGAATTTGCATGAAATTCGTTAAATATTCCCATCTCACGTGCACTCACTGAATCAATGTAAGAGCAAATGCCGGTGAATGTCTCTGTGGATCCTGCATTAATTTGTCTATTGGCATTCTCGTCTGCATTATTATTCGAAGCTTTGTACGACGGTGCATTTCATAGTACATTCCCTTTGCTCGTAGCAGACTTCTGCGGGAATGTTAACCGCATTCCCTATTTACGTAGGTATGAGTGATCAAATTGAAATTTAAACAATTTAATCAGACTTACTAAAGTATTTAGGTATTAGTGATTTTTAACTTGACTTTGTTGATGACGATGTTGTAAGAAATTAATTTAGTGCAATTTTGTAGAACAAAACATAAAAATAATATTGATTATTGCATATTGATCTACTCTGAAAAACTTAGAAAAAGAATTGTTATAAATAGACATATAAGAAAAAAACAAACAGCGAGATAGTTTCTTACAACAAAATCTTAAGATTGACCGTCATCCGTTCTGACTCAAAATACCCCAAACCCAATTTAGAATTACCGCAAAAACGCAAATTACTTGTATAGAATTTCTTTCACGCAAAAAGTAGAAGTAATCGTTCATTGAACCAAGAACGTAATTAGAGGCGCCGATGTACGCACACCTTAATTCTTTTTTTCGCCGGCTCTCAAAGGTCAGGCTAATGCGCCTTCAGGCCTCAACCGTAATAGTCGTTTTTATCGAGCCCGCCCTGATGAAAAATGGACAAAAGTTTTGATAAAAAGAACGCAAAATTTCAAATGATAGCAGCCTCTCGTCGCATTGTCTGTTCAGCTCGAAACTTTCTCTGATATTTCTCTCCATTCTTTATTTTCTTGTTCATTGCGGACAGTATGACGGCTTTGATTCCCCTTATAGTTGGAAATGCGATACAAATGCTATTATATAAAATTTAAAGCCAGCAACAGATTGTCTGAGGACTATAACATTCATTTCTAAATCCGTAAAAAGATTTTATTACAACGTCAATTAATTGCAAAATGAAAGCCATTTCTTATTACCTACTGTTGCATATTGTACTGATATAGAGAAATAGATAACAATGATATTTATTCTTTAATGATATCTAGTAGGGTATAGATTGTTAAAGACGTTTCTACAAATTACTTTTACCCTTTCTTATTTTCATTGTGACTGTTGGTTGAGTAAATATACATATACCTACTATTTTCTGACTCATAAAGTAACCTGTAAAACAAATTTTGTTATAAATCAGTTGGTATCCCTATATTTTTAATTTAAATATTTATTAAGACATTAAAATCACAAGAAATTCAGACATTTATTTACTTAAATTATTAAGCAGGTACAAAAAAAAAAAAACAAATTGTAACACATTTAACATAATTTTACTACTGTCAGCATGTTACTAAACCGTGTAACTTTGTCATTAAAAATATAAATAAATTACTTGGAAAAAATTCTTTTCTCAACCTAAAATCACATCATTAGGGTGTTGCTACAACACGTTCGAGAATAAAAGCTCTAGAGATGAGTGCCTGCCCCATATCGATTGCAGTCGTCTCATTCGAATATAGGGGTTGATAACCTTCACGGCATAGCGAGGCCATGCCAAACATTACACGATATTTGTGAAATAGAAGTTACTTAACCGGCAATTCCAGAGGATATATGGCGGCTGGACAATGCACGGAGCTACCCTCATCACGCCTCTCTTGTTGATGTTACGAATTAACATACATTATCCAAACGAAATACTTCAGTGCTGAGCAACGTGTGGCTGTTTGCTGAGTGACCTGTAAGCGACTTTAAATAATTTATGTAAACGTGGCCTTACTTATCTTATTTTGTTGGTAGCCGTAGGTATAAGCAGGTACTCTTATAATAACTTTAAAGTAATATCTCTGTGTCACGCCTTACTAAATACTATGAAAATATTAATGGTTTTCCTTTTTCAACATTTCCAACATTGATAATGATAATTGTAATTGGTAATGCCCGATGAACTATGTTAAACAACCACGTTGTTAAAACCGTAAGCAATAAAAATGCGTCATGGTTCAAAATAATTAAATCACAATAAAATGTTCCGTGAAAACTGTGTTGCTTCAATTTATTTACATAAAACTCGACGTAATGAAATGGAAATTACTTTACATCGCCTTAGTTTTATTGAGTAGCAGTATTTCCGAGAATGCCTGGCGAGACCTTCATAGCCAGGTAGTGGAACACCAGCACGTAATATAATGCGCAATTAACTATAGTTTCCAGCCAACTAATTTAAATTGCAGAAATTTCAATTAATCAAATATTGCACCATAACTTGTTCAAATCGAATTCATGGTCCATGCATAAATTAACGCTTCAAAACGTGTTCGGACTGAAAATTTAGATCATTCATTTAGATAATTTCTCACGTGTAATAACGCGAAATGAAAGAGAATGAACATGAGTTGCAAAGTGAACCGTGGGCATAGGTAACCCGCGAGCGGACATAATTAGCCGCCTAGATTTCAAAACGGCATCTCAATTAACAGGACCAATCTCGATAAACTGTCACTGGCGTCAAACGGAGGAAAAAGTAAATGGAATAATAGCAAGCCACCCTCATTTAAGGCGTTCTAGTACAAAACAAACCTAACAAAATCAACGCTTAGCGTGCCAACTGTGCGCCGCAGATACAATAGCAAAAACAAACCCGGACAGTGGGATGAGCGGAGGGGTACGCCGCATTGCACCAGTTGAATCTCGACCCCTAGACACCCCAGGGGCGCCCCCGTCCCCCCGTCGCCCCTGGGGCCAAGGGGTACTTGTTGACGCACGTTCACATGGGATCGGGATGCTTACTGGATTGATTATGAAGAAAACACGAGTCGATGCGGTCATAGCTTCAAGCAATAGTTGAAGAATCTAGATCTAGAATCCACAATTACTCCAAGCAATAGGGAAACCATACTACACACATGTGCAATGATTTACCCTAGATTCATACCTTTCCCCCGATTCTTTTTACGCCCAGAGAACTAAGTGGAACAAACAAAGAATAAGCGATTATGCAAATATTACCAACGTATGCTCATCTAGTTATCTCATGTTGTTATTCGTAAAAAAATAAGGTATTCCTGTACGTTCGAATAAATAGGCAGGAAATATTGTTTCGTGCAATAAATGAAAACTGTTTACAGTACCTGAAAAGTAAAGATTTTCCTAAGGCAATTCTTTTTAACATGTAGACTAAATTATCATAGTGTAGTCTATTTACTTTTGTTCGACAATGTTCGCCAATTAAAACTGAATATAACAGACTGTCAATCTACCGCACCATAAATTACATTTTCGGTCCATTGACGGTGATTTGTAATGAGGGGAGGTGGATGTTACCGTAGATATAGAATACATGTCACTTTAAATGGGATGATGCCTACGGCCTGTCCGCTTGTAAACTTAATGTTTCACCCCATGTGCAGACCGACCAGCTGCGTCGTAGCCTGTCTGCTCTCACGACCACATTTTCAGGCCCTTTATGTATACTCAATTCATATGACATCTCACTTTATATATCGAATACAATATGACTCAATATGTCTGATAAGCTCATCCATGTTAAGAACTTCAAGTATTTTTGTGGCAAAATGAATATGTCTTGAATCAATTTGCAAAAAGTTGACGCTCATCATTCTATCAGTTTATTCTATATTTTACTTTTATTGGTAATATTTAGTATTTTCATATAAATTATTTTTCATCATGACGTTGATACAATAGTCTTGAAACAATCTTTCAGTATGATTCAACACTATTTTCCAGTCAAGAATGATAAACGGTGACAGTAATCATAAATAAAGTTTTAGCGAGAGTTCAAAGGTTTAGTGTAAAATGATATCGAAGTGCTACATATTTTCAAATCATTACCCTAAAATACCTACCTGATGAAAATAAAAAAATCAGCGAATTTAATTAAAACCCTATTTTGTTGGCTCGGCGGTGTTTGCACTCTCAATTAATAAATAGCATAGGGGGATGAAGGGCCGTTGAAAGGCTATTGGACAAAAAACACCAAGCGAGATGCATAAAAACATACATACAAGCATAACTAGTACTCTATTCATGCCAAACGCAGGGCATAAAAGAGGGATATATTAAGTCTTTTTTCACTAACAAAAATTTCACCCTCTTTCGTCCATCCGAACTTCAATTAACGTTACAATATGTACAACGTAGCGTTTCGGTATATGTGAATGAAACTGCAGCGTCTGTTTTGTGATTTTGGTATATTTATTCAGCATTCAGACATACGTATTTTTAGTTGATAAAAGCAAGCATGATAGCAAACCCCTTTTATAATTTTGATAAAATACGACGGTAAAGCAAACCCCTTTTATAAGGGAGCTTCGTGTCCAATAGTGAACTTATAGGTGTCCAAGGACGGCCGTTGCCACTTACCATCCGAGGGACGATCGGTTGCTACTTCTTTAAAATTTATCAAACCCATATTATTTGACGACCCGCGTGGCGGAGTGATTACGGTTACGGTTCGATTCCCGGCCAGACAGACATCTGAATGATGAATTTAGATTTATGTCCTAGATCTGGGTGTTTGTGAATTCTTTGTATGTTTATGTCCATGGCACTCACGACACAAAAGAAAATCCTACTGTGGGGCTATGAGTGTAGAAAGCGTTTTTTTTTTATCAAATATACTTATGTATGAAACGACCAATAACATACCATCCAAACTTTTAATCAAGCTTAAACGTTTAATCGTAATCAAATTTAGATTTCATACATTTATTTCTATTTCTGGCGAAGGAATATAATCCAATTAGAATGAAATGTCAAGATGCCGCGAGATAAGCGGCGACCCATCTCAGTGTTGATGATACGATAGCAGCAACTTTTGCGGTACGAATAAAACGAAATTGTTTTTGTATTTGTACTAGCTTGCTTTATATTTTACTATTGTAAGTATTAAGTTATAGGTTTGTTTATTTTATATATGATTGGACAATGGACATATATAGGGTGTCCCAAAATTAACACGACAAACTTAGGAAGGACAAAGGCTGACCTCTTAGACAAAAAATATAACCTTAGTAAAAGTGTGATCGTTTTTTTTTTTCTTTTTTTAATTCAGCCTTTTACATCGTTTTTCGTTAGCTGCATGTACAAAT
>DWPU01000105.1:0-10809 GCA_018251975.1 Urbanus esmeraldus
CGCGTACGCATTTACAACTCGACTTCTACCAAGTTCTATAGCGTTAAGCGTCAACTTAAAAGTCAAGTACACGCCTATTAAATGTGTGGGAAAATGTGTATTATATTAGTATGTTTTTCTATCCTTTAAGATCATTAGAGTTAATATAATCACGTATGTTCCTTCAAGAATGACGTAATAAAGACTTATGACGTTTTCATTTTTTAATAACAGCCAAATACTGATAATAATAAAATTCATTCCATTTCACCACTTTTACCTACTCGTATTTCAAAGTTGTTTTGACGCAAATGACTAACTTTTTGTTTTGTACATGATTTATTATTTTAATATACACTGAAGATGGACATCATAATATAAGGCATGCGATTTGTAAGCGACCGCTGTCTGTCTACTCGTGTTAACAATGACATTCTTCCGACCAAATGTAGTTAACATTATATACTCATACCATGTCGTAATGCGAGTACCTTCCTTGCAATCAGTGGATAACGCGTAATATTCTATTTGTAGAGCTTAATCTTTGCGCAACAAAAAACTCAATTAAGACTGCGGTTGATACCGTGATATAAAAGCCTTCGTTCGTTTAATGGTCTATGGACCTTGAAAGGTCAAGGACCGGCAACGATTCGTCATATCGTATCGGGTCGGGTACCAGGTACCTACTGTCATGGGATCTTTGTACCCCGCGGTCGCACTTTAGATAGAAAATGGCATCGTGGTGTGAGGTTATAAAGTCACTATACATATACGTACATCTGTCAACATATAAATTTAAAAGTTTTTTTTTAATAAATTGCAATTTTAGTTCAAGGAGTTAATAAAATTAAGTAGATTTTTCAAATTTAGAAGGACAAATTTTATGCCACAGAGTTAATACGATACCCAATCATAAAATATAATCTTCATAATTATATCAGTATCGCTGACATATGAAGACTATTCGCCTAATTTTGTAAATTATTGGACTAATTGGAACAGAATTTGACGAATAGATAATATTTGTTAGATATTACTCAATTTAACATCAGATGCGTACGAAGACACGTTTTATGTAGCTCGGGTTGAATATGTGTTAGTTATGAGTTCTGAGACTCGCCATAAGTGTCATAAAATTAAAATTCCACGTTATATGACGATGTGAAATCATTTGTAACGCAACTTAACGTACCTAAGTTGGTTCAACTTGTAGATAATTATTTACATTTAGATTAATTTATAGGTATATACTTACCATGTAACATAACAACTACAAATATTTGAACAATGAATAAGTAAATAAATTCTTCATTTATCTTTTCTTCCTATGTCTAGTCAGGAATAGAACCAAAAAAGATACTATCCACAGCAAACCAGATGACCTGTTAAAAAGATTACTAGCTAGAACTGGAACAACTGTACTCGTATATTTCCGGGAACAAATTTCTGTAAATAGGTTCGTATTTTGGTGCTCACTAGAACGTGAAGCAGGTGTCAAAACTGTTTTGTGGCAGATGGGGTGTATTTTTATAAGGGGTTGTATTAAGGTAATAGCGCACAACACAAGCATAGTAAAACAAAAGGTGAGTATAAAATACAAAAGGTAAATATTGACAAAAGAGGGAACTGCACGTGGTTCTAATGTGGCGGCAGCATCGTGGGTTTGGCGTCTGTGTTTGAAATTAAAGGTAAAACAAACCCATTTAGTTCTCAAAAGCGACCAACTATTACATACGCGATTAAAATGGTTTAAAAATTTAATTTACTATTTTTATTCTATGAAAGGATCTAAATTAGACCTTGGCCTTCGTAGCATAAAATATTAAAGCATAAAGCAAGAACAATTGCTTGATGTAGAAGCATAGTACATTATGTATGTTATCCATATACACGTCACAATGGCCGGAGGCGGCACCGAACACTAGGCATTCAATACCTCTTTACTGAATTAGAATGAAAGAAGGCTCACTAAACGCATTTTAATGGACCAAAAGGTTTGAGAAGTCTTTTTCTTAAAATTCAAGCGGTTGTGCGTGTACCACCTTACAGATTTGTAGGTCACCTATTAAAAGAACATTAGATCTTTGAAAATATTAAGCTTTATGGAATTGTCACACGGTTGCGCCAAGTTGTTTTATAGATAGTTCAAGCATGATTCCCGCTATTGCAGACCTTAGTAGTGACTTTTAATATTTTTGGAGCTGGGTATGGACTTTATGAATATGGAACGTTGAAAATATAAAATTTTGTATGAACAACCTCTTCTCTTTGGGAAGTCAGTTAAAAATAAACGTTTTATTGAGACCTAATACCGTGCAAACAAAAATAATATTCGTTGTTTTAGACAGCTACGTCTACATAGATAAAAAATATTGTAAGTATATTACAAGTTAAATTTTAATTAAAAATGAATGTTAAATACAAAGGTAGGAAGAGAAACACAAAGCACAACTAGACAACAGAGCGCCGCAGGGATGAGAGTTTGAACAGTAAAAGCATTACACGCTCAAGTAACAAGTTCCCACTGACAAGCAGTGAAGCTATTATCAACTCATAATTGTTGTACTAATCTCAGACTAGAAAAGGTTTGGTATTGCACCAAGCTGGTCAAGTGTTTCCATGTGACGATTTCCTTCACCTTTTTGGTTAAGATCATTGTTGCTATCATATCCACCTTAGACCCCCACAAGAGAAGTTAATTTGACTAGGTTATCAATATTTTTGTAAACAAAACAGTAGTTATTAACTGCTTTATATTTACAACGCATCAAACCACGAGGGATTTCCATACGGCTAATATTGTTTGAAAACAATGTTTATTCATAGCGGCTGTTACGTTAGTTACGTTAGCATAGCACGGAAGACTGGGCATGGATGATATTCATAATACGTGTAGCTAGTATTGGCTAGGAACGCCAAGAGAAACATTCTAACGGGACACTAGCTTTATGGAATAGGACAATTTGGTTGACAAATATTGTCTGCATTTTATCTTGGAGAATTGAAGCTATCTATAGATTTAATAAAATTTCACATAAACATAACTTTATAAGTATTACATCGCGATGGACAAACATTAAGTTTTTGAAAGGATAAAGTAGCAGGATAAAGGATAATTACGTTGAATCTTCATGAAATTGAACAATAACCAGATGATGGTACGGAAACTTGTACTTAGCAAATTATCTCGAAAACTGGATCTGGATCTTGTAAGATAGCGTCCTTGTAAATCGTAAAAATTGTTAATATCAAATCGTTTTTTCCGAGATTTACTAATTTAATTAAAAAATAATGGTTTAAATAAAGTAAAGAAGAGTATAAACAATTAAACAGTAAAGTAACTAAAATATGGTAGCACATTCAAATTGTCTATATCTATTGCGTCAAAAAATATATTTAATGTGTTTATCAAATAAAATTTTAATTAAGATTCCAATTTAGACAGTTTAGATTAGAAAAGTAAATGTGGACACTCTAACGCTGTAACTCCCGGAAGTGACCTCTCTATCGAGGAGTAAACTCGATGAACCTTTATTTTCCCCTTTCATTCCCATATATCCGGAATATTCCTGTCACATGGCAAAATGTGAACGTTTCGTACAAATTGTACTTAATTCCGCCGATCAGGATCGCTGACCCAGAAAATGGAAATCCGTGCGCCGTTAAATGAGATATTTAATACCTGCCAACGTTACTGCAATTTTGAATTTCGTTTTCTTATGATTTTATCTCTATATTCCCAAAAATATCATTCTATTTCAATATCAAAAACTTTGTTATTGAAATTAGGAAGCACTTCACGTCGATATCGATGCTAATTCAATAAACGAAGATAAAAATTCGTCTTTCGTTGACGCCTGGCATTATTACTCTTGACAGAGAATTTTAAATGTCTTTTAGACCTAGACGGAATCAAGATTATTCCGTATAATAACAGGGTACATTACTTAATTTACTTTAAGTTTTTGATAGAAGAAATTTAACTTATTTCAGGAATATGGCAATTTTTCCATAAATTGGTCAAAAGTGTATTTTTGTTTAATCGACTTTCTAATTGGGAAACACTATGAACTTTACTATGCTAATCTAGTTATCGTTTAATTCCAACTGCCTACTATTTCCGTCCGAACTAACTCTACTGAACTCGATTACCTGGCGATAAATGGACGGGGATACGAGATTGATTACTATAGTATCGTTTTTACGTAAAATGCTTTGTCCTTGTCCAAAGTTTCGTGTAAGTTGAGAGAGGAGTAATATGTAAACATTTGTTTATATCATGCTATGAAAAGTAACTTTCTGTTTGTAATCCCATACTAGAATTACCCGGCCACGATCACAAACAAGGACGAGTACAAAAATACCCAGACTCAGTATGGCTACCTAGGCTTGGACATAATCTTGAAAATTTCTAGTCTCCTTGGCTACTTACAAAGGTTTTACTTTAGAACTTTTATAACCACCTATCAATCAGTATTCGTTTTTTCCCGTTGTGAAAAAAAGAACATGTTAATTATTATGATATCTGCTTACATTCCTATTTAGTCATAAAACATTTCTGTGAGATAATATATTTGTCACAGATTTGCTTCTCACAAAGGAATCACGTACGACAAAGCGTAGTGCTAACTAGTGCATGTTTTGATGAATTAGCATATACATGTTGCATACATGTCCCTAATTATGTTTATGAATAACATGCATCACTTGCGAAAGCATAACAGCAAGTCACATAAATTTAATTTAAACATTCTTGTTCGAATTGCGAGTTGTAAATTAATTACAAGTTAGTGTATTTGTCATTAAACAGGTTTACACATATTAATCTGGGTTAATTTATGAGCAAGCGTTCCATTGGAATTTATCCTTTATAATGATTAATTATCATTGGTAAGTTTGATAACAGTAACTTAAAGTGAAGTAAATTAACTAATGACATGTAAGCCAAATAAGAGCCAACGATTTACTGAATTTTAGATTTTTATATAATTTAACAGATCATGAATTCGTAAATTAAAGGTTCATTTAAGAACCCCGCCGATGAATTCCGATTCTAAATTATTTAGCAATATCTGCAACCCTAGTACACCACCGTTAGGTATTTCGAATGGCCAACTAGGAACTTGTTCCGATTTGACAATGTTATACGTTGCTGATAACAAGCATATTAGCCATCATTTGTTATCATTTTTGATCAAACGGTAAATTTTAAAGAAAAATAATATTAAGGATGCCAAGGTTCAACTTTGTCCTCAGAGGTAAAAAACGAAGTAGATGCATATTTTAACATAATCTAAGTGGACAATCGTGATCACTTAATATCAGGTTATTATTTACTTATACAATCTGAAAAAAGTGTAAATGTAAGTACCTACTCTTTGTGTGCGTGTGAATCCTAGTGTGGTGCTAAAAGCGTTATTATTGTTGATTTACCCACATAACGCGTATAATAAGTAGAAAGAAACGTAAAAACCCGATGTAGGAAATGGCAAAGCCGATAGAAACGTCGCTTCCCACACTTGAGACGAGCGTCGGGAACACATCCTTCCACATTTTCACCTGGGCATTATAATCTCATTCTTGAATCGAATCCGTTCATGTGAGAAATCCCGTCTGACGACGTATCTCAACCTAGGACTGCTACCCGTGTAAACGTTATTTCGTAACATTTTTTTTATTTATCATCCATACATTGCATGTTTATATTTTACGTTACCTCTCTGTTACCTTTCCAAGTCTTATCGAGCAATGTATGCCGTCCTTATCCGTTTTATCGTCAAGTTAACCCGCAATGTCTCTAGACTTGCCGTGGTGTCGACAAAATAACTTCAGTTCAGTCAGTTCGACGACGAGAACCTATCGAGGTGAACGTTTTAAGTGTTGTGACGATTGTCGGTAAATTGCGACTTTAAACCTTAATTGATTGTCGTGTAGTAAAATTTAGTGTGAAATTACTTTATTGTGTTTTGTGCTTTTACTTCGAGTTTTAAAGGCCGCCATTGGAATTTCTTTAATCTTATGGTAGGTGTTTACTTTACGACTTTTTTAACTTGTTTATTTATAGATCTTTTAGTTGTGTTGTTAATGGGAGAATTAAAATAAACGAGCAAGATTTGCTTAGATTTGCTTTTGTTATATTTTAAAGATATACTTATACATTTATGTGCTTAACTACGCAGCGCGTGATATTCTCGTATGATTCTTATTTATTTCTTACTTAAATATGTGTGCCTGTTTTTTATAAGTTGCTCTCTCATATTTTATCTCATCCTTATCCTTTACCTACTAACATTAACTTGGAAAACATTGCCTACTAATAATTTCTCGCGTAATTTTTAGTTATCGTGTAAGTGTGTTTACTTATCTTTCTTTACTTGTACGCTTTTTAATCTCTGTTAGAGTGTTTATCTTTTACTTTAATATTTCTTTTTTCCTGTGACTTATTAGTTATTTGTTTATCTTACCTTATTTTGACTTATGTACCTACAAGACTTAATAATTATTACCCGGGTCATCATTACTTCACACCCTCATGTAAGACGCCATCGCAGTTGACCGGCTTGTTAGTCTTGTTATTAAATCTTGACAACCAAGTTAGATCGAACAAGTCGAAGGACGCGACGCGACATCGCAACGCATTCCGACGTGATTCATAATCACGATCACAATAAAACAATGCGGTTGTCGTTTGTTCCGTCATAACAGTTTTAATCTCGAAAATTAATTTCGTTGCAAGCCGATATCGTGGAATGTCATTTGGCGCCCGATTTCTACAAATTGCGTGATATTTTTAAACTATTCATGGAAATTTGATATCAACCCGGATCTTGGATTCTGGTTTTTCCACATTTGACTGCACTGGACAGACGTGGTGGTCCACGCCCTTTTGTTTCTAATCCTGACTAAAGACATGCTCACTAAGAAATATGCTGATACTTATTATAAAGTAGCCGTCTATCAAGTACCAATATTGTGAAGTTTACAACTGGGAACGCATTTCAAGTTCAAGAACTTTTTGTCATACTTTAAGTTGTATGCCACTACCGCCCTTGGCCAAAATGTCTCCAAAGCATTGCAAGAAATTTTTTTTTCCCCTTTTTTGAGAGTAACTAGTCGTGACGCTTCGTTAAAACTTGTGAATAAAGTACAATTCACAGGGTTATAATAGTAAAAAATCTGAGAAGTACTTTACATGGATTTAAAGATACTTTACTGATGCATTGAAAGATGTTGACAGTAAATTGTGTGGATATAATAACGAACATTATTTTATCCTAAAAATCGTTTAAGCTTTAACGTAGATATTTTAGTTGCCATGCAAATCTATAACTGGTATAACACCTATGGTAACTTTTTTCGACTTTACAAGATAGTTATTGGTTTTACTTTGGCCACACAATACCTCATTTAGTTTATATTGTGTAACTCCAATACTTCGTGTCGAGGTGAAAGAGTTAAACTCCCATGTGGTATATCATGTGGCTTCTTAGGAATTCGTATTTGCAAGTTTGCCTTGACTAAAGTAAAATTCAGCTTTACTTGCCGCGTTGATGTGATGAAATTGTAGGCCAGACTGGTTTGAGTTGAGACATGGGTCAATCAACGCATGTTAATGTTCTTTTCTAATAAAATGGGTCTAAGCGCATAATGTCCATTTCTCAAAACGTCCTTTCTCATAATTTCATACTCAAAATGTTATATTACAATATGTACTTTTCTTAAAGGTCCTTTTCGCAAAACGTAATTTTCTCATATTGCTATTTTTCGTGACCGTTATAGAGTTCACAACCAAAATCAAATAAAAAATGGAGTAGAGTGGATGGACGGAAATATAATTCCAACAATTTAAAGATGAGATTACTTTGTTTTACATTAACCAAAGTAAACAATCCAAAAGCTACTTAATTTATCGACTGAGGAAGACATCTTTTACGAGTAAAACAATAAACTATTTCACAATTTACATTTTATATTATAGTGCGTCATCCCATTAGGTACTATAGTTAATAGTTTAGTTAAAGATGACGAACGTGACTATTCAATCGTATTGACAGTACAAAGTAACGTTTACAATCTCATAAAACGAACATAGTTATTTCGCCTTGCAAGTCCTACGAAAATAACTATAAAATCGCAACTCATAAACCGGCCTTGCGTGTCCGGCGACGATTCTGTCACGCACCATTTTAGATATTATTTGCATGCGCGGTTATTTCTAGTGTCTCACTCATAATTTTTCTATGTAATTTCCCACATTTTGCTTTAAGCTTGTTTCTAACAAGTACCGTTAAAGATATTTACATGCATGAGTATTTCTACCGCTTTATTAATGATTTTACTGTTAATACATATCCATACTTTGAAGTTTGAAGCACTTGAATTTCCTAGGCACGCACACACGCACAGTTGTAGGTATGTTTCCTCGTGGGATTGTTTCTTACGTTTCGCTATTATCCAATTTTAATTTTAGAAAACTACTGTTTCAGTTATCAATCGTTAAATATGTATTATATTAATATTATAAATATTAACGAGGACATTTATTTATGACCGGCGGTATTTATTAAGTACATAGTTATTTAGCATTAAGGATTTGTTTCTTCATCGAATATTACGAGTAGCCCAAGTACCAATGTAGTTACTGCGAAAATTGCCAGTCCTTTAAATGGCTTCGCTAGTAGGCTTACATAACCCACTTTACAATAAATTGAAATAAGATATTGCACGTCAGTTAAATAAGTCTTCTGTCGTTTAGACATTCAGGATGAGACACGCGGTTAATTTTCCATATTATTTCTATCTATTTCGGTCACCGTCGTATGATTCGATAGACAGACTGACAGAATACGATGACTCATGGACTGTTGTATATTTTCACAATGTTATTTTATCTTTATGTTATTTTGGTACGTTACTTCAATGTTTGTGTAAACCCAAATTACCGTTGCGTCAATACTACGTCAAAAATAGGTGTATTTTATTTTGAAATTTTACTTCAGTGAAAAATCTGATCAGCCAATAAGTTAAATGATGTAACGATTAAAATTTAAAAGAGAGTCGCGTTACTAATAACTTATCATGTTACAAACAATTAACCAAATGTATTTAAATCTGATAAAAATCACATAAACACACTTGGTTTTCGATGGGTCGTGGGAATAACGTTCTTACGATTACATTTTATCCATTATGCATGTAATGGCTACAATCTTAGGAGAAAATAGAACTTAATCTAAGCAAGAGGATCTTAAAAGAATTGCCTATTTGCTTGTATTTGATACCTTTGTCACGTTATCACTAAATATTATGCCCTCAAAAATGTTAACCCAAAATCAAACAGCTTATCTATTGTACGTTTTGTTGCTGTCTATCATAATATTTAAGCCGTAAAAGCAAACTAATAGCTGTGCTATTAAACGATTATGATTGAAGCACAAACGCAACAGAAACTAGTTGTCATATTTGTATAGTGTATTGTCATTTGTAAGTGGGTATTGACAGTAGCAATTTTATCTCACAAACTGATACACCCGTCATCATAATCCGTTCAATCCCGCGACTTTCACTGACGTCTCACGATCACGACGTGCAATATGGGAAATGGGCGTATCTAATCGCATTAGATTAATGTTATGTATCTAATATGGTATACGTAGATATGTCTATTGAGTGGTGCAAGTATGTCTTTATTTTTAGAGCTCGGTACAAATAAAAAATAACCCTTACCTATTTAAAGAACTGTCCGTCTCTTTGACTACCTTTACGTTTGTGTAACTGTTTGTCTGTCATAATCAATTAGCTTAGAAATTGGATGGATGAAAGAGAATAATAATGTTTAATAAATAATCCTAGATTAATACCTAAGTATACGAAAAATTATTGCAATTTTCGGTACAGGTCTTCAAAAAAACCAATACATGTTTCATAATCGCTTTATTTATCAAAACTTGGTGAGATATTATGCGCTTCTAATGCCGCTAACAGACTAGTCGCTTAGTTTACTTTTATCGCCATCCATTTTATTCTACGTTATACAGACTAGGTAACTCCGAGACAATGATTAATTGCAGTTTTAAATACAATTTTCCTTTAACAGAAGCAAATGGCTAATCGATAGATTTTGTGAGTCAAATGAATATCAGAATTTAAATTCATAGTGATTTATACCGTTATTATTTTACTTAACGATATAAATACCAAAAGACGCTTCTCTTATTTAAAAAAAAGGCTTAGGTACCTATGTTGGTGTATTTGTAGTCATTACCTAACTGAGTCAGAAAGAAGGTAATGTTTTTCGAGCGATTGTATTTACGTATGTCCATTTCTTTGCTACGCCCTACAGTCCGAACGACTTGACGATTTTACGATTACGGATTCATCTCAATTGTCGTAATAACATAGGCTGTATAATTTTTAAATAAAGTGCCTGAAAACTGAAAAAAGAGGTTTTAAGAGCAGTCAGGTTTTTGTTTTTAAGATACTTGATATCAAGTTTATATTTTTATCGTGCATATCTTGCAGAACTGTCTTCAGAGTGTTATCAATCCTCTATCATTCGGAAAATTAAATCTATATAAGTTTGTTATGTCACTGCAATCAACTCCAGATTAGATCACTGTTTTATTTGAGGTCGAACACAGATGCGTTGCTACCCCGAAGGACTAAGTTGGAACGCCTCGAATAACTATGTCTCCCTAACCACACCCTCCGAACCAGACGAGAGCAATGCTTAACACTGTTGTTACTAGGCAGAAATAGGTATGGCGATGGTGTCGCCGGAGTTGAATCACAAAGGGTTCTACCACCTTCAAAACTTTATTATAATTAAAG
>DWPU01000106.1:0-10780 GCA_018251975.1 Urbanus esmeraldus
GTCCATCGACTTTTTCAATTTTAGGGATTGAAAAGTCGACCCCCGTGGCGGAGCGGTCACTTGACAGATATCTGGATGATGAATTTTGATTTCTGTTCTGGGTTTGGATGTTTGTGTGTCCATGACACCCACGACACATTAGAAAATCCTACTGTAGGGCTATGAGTGTAGAAAGCGTCTTTAAAAGTGCACAAACATCTCTCCTCCAAAACTGACGATGCATTATAATTATGTTCTGGTGTTGCAAATGTCCATAGGCGCCGGTGACTACTTTTCATCAGGCAACCCGTTAGCCATATCGTTTCATTTCGTTCATTTTGACCTAAGATTTTAATAATAAAATAAGCAATCAATCAATAATGCTAATAACATTTGTATGTATAGTATTCAGGTCTTCGACTATATTTAGCCGCGATCAGAAATTAAATTCATCAAGAAACTTCGTCGGACATCGAACCTGCACTCTGCTACTTAAACCGTTAGTTGACCGCTGTACTGGGTCTATTATGATAATAAAATTATAGAAAAAGTGACTTACGTAACATATGCAACCAACAAATTATAAAAACATCAGAGCAGCGAAGTGGAAGTGTATAAATAGTTCACGCTCAATGAATTGTGAATTTGATACTGTGTACACGAACAACGCATGTATCCTGATGGATTTAACGTAATGATCAGGGCCTCTTTCCCACTGGGCTAGGGCCCCGCGACCGAGGGCCCTAAGTCCTGACAAATCACCGACAAAGTGGCGCGTAACAGCAAACGGGAACAGAACAGGGGTTTATAAAAAGATTTACTCACTATATAGTTTTAATAAGGGAAAACAGTATTTGACTTTGTCAATCCTAATAAAATCAAACAAAATAGTGGCCCGCCAAGGACATATGGGGCCCATTACCCTTGTGTGCCCCGGGCCCCTTTAAAGAGTAAAGACGGCCCTGCCTGTATTTCGGAAATACGGCCTTACGGTTCAAAGAAAGCACCGTCGCCACACCCATTTTTGCTTTATAACAGTAGTGTTAACCGCTGCTGTGTTTTGGTTAAGCAGTGTGGTAACTGGTAAGGCAGATTCTATTTGAGGTGGTTTATTTTGAACTTAGTCCTCAAGGAAAGCAACGCGTCTGTGGCTGACGGTGGTACAAATGTCCATGGGCGGCAGTGACCACTTACTAACAGCCCAACTGGTGAGCTACGTGTTCCTTTGCTACGTGTATATAAAAAAAAACATCAGATGGGCTATGAATGAACTTATTTGATTTTTTGAGCGGATACATTAGTGTAATCAAAGTATCATTATAATGAACATACGGGAATGTGGCAGTCATTAAAACAGTTTTTGTGCAATCTAAGCGATGTTAGACCTTAATCGTTGGTCAAGTAACAGATGTAACGCATAATTTGTTTACAGTTACTTTTGCGGTTATCTCTGGCCCTTTGAGTATTAACATCAATCAGTTTTTAGACATCCATTGATGGAACACTTATCCGCTGTTAAAGGAATGTTTTTTGTATGAGCCTCTCTCGTGAAGTGGACTGGATTGAATCCCTTTGGAACTTTAACTCTGATAAAAGTCTTTTGGACTTTTAAGAGACGACTCAGTCGTATGGATACAAGACTTCACCTTAGCCTTTAGTATTATAACTCAAAACTTAATATTTAAGACTTAATTAGTCGTCGCGAATCGCTAAAAAAGAGGAGTCTTTTCAAAAGTAAATAAAAGACAGTTCCTTTCTTCACTAACTACTCATCGTGCCATACATACATACACAACATATATGGATATGAGTATATGCATATATTTGAATGTTCATGCATTGCCTTATTCAATGCGTACTATTTTTCTAAAGTCCCAGTAATGACTCGCTCACGTTTGCCGCAATTTTAACTACAGAGAGATTTAGCAACTTCAAGCGAAAGACGAAAATCGTGACAACGAACTTAACGCAATAAAGGTTTGTAGAATTTTATGATCGGAGAAACTTGAAAAGAGAACTGATAAAATAATGAATAATTTTTACAAGAAGGTATTCAATCAGTGGTGTAGCGTGGGTCTCGGCCGCTCGGGACGGAAGACAAATTTGCCGCCCTATAATGCCTATAACTATAGATTTAAGAAAAAACGTTAACCTCCGGGGTGCGATGCTGACCACGTGCCGTGTCCACAAAATTACGCCGCTAGATTTGACGACGAAGAAAGAACCTCCGGGGCCGTTCTTCTTGTGAAACTTTGCCGCCTCCTGAAAAGTGCCGCCGGACTGCCCCCCCAAGCTACGCTGTATTAAGTACGATAGCTATTAATAAATTTCTGGTTGTGGTTTCTGTAAAAATCTTTATTTTTTTGCAGGAAATGTATTTCGACTCAATATGGTTAATTATTACGATAAGGAATTAAAAATATTATGCCGACAAAATCAATTAAGGTGTGAAACGGAGGAAAAATTGAACTAAAACTAATTTCATGATGAAATCGAATTCCGCATCCCTTTGCCATTTTTATTTTAAAGTAAATAAATTCGTACTGCTGTGGACACAAAGTTTATATTTCTTTAGTTTATATGGCAACAATGTACGATGTAAGGTCACTTCCGGCGGTAGAATCGTGAGGCGCATTTATTATCTGTAAGTATAACAGTGTTACTGTTAATGTTCTGTGATAACTCCTCTTTGGTCTTTGGTCTTTGTGTTTGATTTTGTTTACATTATGACGTTTCCGTACTGCGTACTCCAAATAGTAAATACAGCTCATTTGAATATTAAGGAAATATGTCACGCGATTAATGTATATTTTAAAATTGGTGCCATTTTTACGGAAAACAAATTAAAACGGAATAACAAATAACTATAATACCTATATGTATCACATGTGGCAGGTGTTATGCCGGTCTAAGGGCTCGCTCACATTAGGTCGGCCTGACAGTTTTACCTCTGGTTTAACCTTACTCCGTTATGAGTAAACAAAATTCGTTTTTGTCTCGTACACAATGAGATAAAGAAGATTGATTGTGAATATTATCATCATAATGTGAACTACATAATTATAATCATAATTAAAGTTTCTGATCGAATTTAAAGCATTTATCTTTTTCAATATGGGTATGGTTTTCATGGCTTTTTATAAGTTTTGACCATTTTACTTGCTTTAATTTATAGTATTTATTTTTTAATTTAACTAAAATTCGTAATATAAACAGACACTAATTAAAACCAATAACTATGGCGTTGTGGCCCTCAAATCTACGTCTATATCATTAAAATGGAACCCATTATCTTTCGGAATAAATTAAATTCCCTAAATATGTGTTGTTTATACTATGCCTACTCGTTATTTTGACCAACTGGTTTAATAAATGGCCAGTGTGGGTGTATAAAAAATATGGCGGGAAAGTAAACCCGCTTTTAATGTTACGTTTTGACATTGACGATAAAGGTGGACACTAACCAAAGTGACCAAGAACGATCAAATTAAGATTTGCGTATTAGATTAGAATAGAATGAAGTAAGGGCACGTTGTAAGTTCTATCGTTTGACCCATTGTGAACAGCCCTTAGATCACACATCAAATCGATCTTATAATTTCACTTTTAATTTGTATTGTATAAAAACTATTACATATCTTATGGTTTGTACATAGGTAGTTATTTTAATTGGTTCTTATTCATTTTAATTAAATTGTCTGTCAAGATCTCAATCATCTTTTTGGTTGAACCACGATGGCATGATAAAATAAAAGATAATGTTAAGAGCTACTGTGTTCTCGTTTGAAGGAGAAGGCAGAATCCGTAAGAGAATGATCTTAGTTATAGAACTAAGAGATGTACTCTTAGTACGACTTTGTTACGTTTTCTTGATACAATCTTGGTTTACGTTTACGCCCGTTTTTCCATAGTAAAATTTTAGTACCTAAACGGTCCGCTAGGAGCGCTGCAGTTAAATGTATGGGCCCAAACGTAAAGGAGGAACGTCTCACTAAACGTAATACACTCGTAATAGGGGTATATATCAATATTTCTGCGTCTCAACGGCTGTAACGCATTTTTGATCAACTTCTAGTTCTATTTTAGGATCATTTAGTGGCTATATTAGGCTAGAAACTCAATGAGTTCACAATGAAAAAACAGGGTAGAACGCGGGTGGAACCTATGTACCTTTCATTACATAAAGTCACTGACATTCTAATCACGCCCACTCTAGTCTGAAACTTCCTTGTCCACTATGTCACGCAATTATCAACCTTATCATTTAATGTTTATGAACGATATTCTTAAGTTTGGACAATGGAGGAAAGAAATGTAGGTGGACAATTGATTAAAGCATGCCGTGACTGGTGATTTACGTTTTTGTGCTAAAAGCAAACGAGCATGCAGTCTATTGATATAAAGCAGTCGCCAAGCGGGGATCCAGTCTCAATAAGGATTGTGCTCAGCTAAGTATGTTTAAAAGTGATAGAGCCCTTTGTGGTTGGACTCCGACGGCACCACCGCCACACCTATTTCTGCCACATATCAGTAGTGTTTAACGCTGCTGTGTTCTGTTTTGATGAGTGTGATAAGAGAGTCATACTTATCCGAGGCGTTCCAACTTAGTCCTCAGGGGTAGCAACATACTGCATGCTCCTGTGCTTCGGCCATGTTATAATAAACAACGCAGAAAATCGCCCTTTTGTATATAACCTAGTCCAATTCGGTCACGGACTATTTGTGTGTCAAATATTAACAAAATCCGATCAGTAGTTTTGGCGTGAAAAGAAACAAACATCCATCAATCCATCCTCACAATCTTACGCCTTTATAATATTGAGTAAGAAGATCCCTTAACTGCCTAAGTTAGTTTGGTAGCTGGCTACTAAAACCAACTAAAACAGTGCATAGTTAGGTCACAATAAGATACAATAAGGTGCAAAAAGTGACAACAGCACAAAGAACTAAGATTCAGATACTGTTACATGTAAACGCATAATATAACGGTTTTACATAACAATAAAACCGATATTATGTGCCGAAAAGGAAAACATACAGCATTGTTATGAAGAAGCCGTGTGTACTTAAGTATAATCTATGGATAGAATCAATGTTCTATGTTCGGTTCTAGATTCAAATTTAGTTCCATCTTTTACCGCTAGGTGTCGCCAGCAAGTTTAGGCGGAAAACGCCGCCATTTTTAAATTCATAGTCTTCACCAGGAAGAGCTTCCTGCAATGCTGTATGTTTTCCTTTTCGGCACATAATATCGGTTTTATTGTTATGTAAAACCGTTATATTGATGTGCCTCCGGAAAACATACAGCATTGTTATGAAGACGTGTTTGTTATCTGCTGGTGAAAGTATTACATAACGCTATGATGATTATGTTGAGAAAGAGAGAAAAAGAAAATATATATGCAATTTTTAATAATAGCTAATTTATTAGTCAAAAATCAGTAGGAACATGAAATGTTATTAATCGTTTTAACATTGTCTATTAACATTTAGATTAAATTGGAGTAAATGTTTTGAAAAATGAATTATTAACATTATCTTTAGGAAACTCAATTACTTTACAATAATGATTATGAAATGTATTAGATGATTTCCAGTTGCCACGAATGAGTATATCATCAATTGGTTGATTATTTAACCATCTCAAAGAAGCTACTGCTGACCTACAACTTCCTGGAGAAGAATCTATTCCACTATCTCTTAGAACAGTGCGTACCCAATTTCCAATTACAGTACGTGAGGCGGCTTTCGGTTTACCACATACCGTGATGAAGAGACTCCCTAGGCCTTCAACTTCCGACCTTCTAGACTTTATTCTTTCTATCAAACTCCTAATTAAAGTTACTGGGCAAATATTTTGATTTTCATGTTTTGAAAACATCCATGCTGATTGGCGATAGGAATGTGTATCTGTTTTAGAACCAAAGAATGGTATTAAAAATATATTTTCACCGTTGTCAAAATAATTGTCGTTAGTAATTTTTAATAAGGTGAGATCATGGATTCTACGCCCTGAAGCCAACAAAAGTACTGTCGCTGTCCTTCGGGATAAGTCAAATAGGGAATCTTTTGGAGGATTTACTGATAGCCAATCTAACACTAAACTGGGATCCCATGTAAAAGGAGCTCTGATTTCTTTTGGTTTCGCGACTCCGATTGCTTTAAGAGCATGTTTAATGATAAAATTAGAAAAAGATTGATTATCTACATGAGGACCACAAAAAGTGAAAACAGCTGATTTATGTACTAGTATAGTATTGTAGGATAAATTCTCCTTCAGGAAGAGAGTTACTAAGAATCTCGCGACGTCCACCGGCTGTGGGGATTTAGAGTTAACCTTGAACTCTGAACACCATGTGAGCCATCGCTTGATCGCCGGTAAGTAAGTCGACAGGGTGGACTGGCGCCAACTCTTCTTCAATAGTTCTTTTTCTTGTGTCGGCCACTTCTTAATTAATGCACCCCAGCCCCAATTTTCCAGACTTTCAGGGTTAATGTCTGTACTTGTGGAGGCGGTTGAGACGTTGTCAGGTCCACTAAGGTTTCCGTTAGATTGTGGATTTCGATTGGGTGTTCTAATGCTCGAGATTTCAGATCGGGGAGCCAAAACACCTTTGGCCATTCTGGAGCTACTATTAGATAAGTTCCCTTGGAACTGTTCAGGTGTAACAGAACTCTGGGAAGTAGACTGGGAGGAGGGAATACCCATGCTAGCTTGTAATGCCATGGTCTGCTGAAAGCATCTATATAGTCTGCTGATCGATCTCTCAAGTCTATGGATACGTATCTTTTTACCACAGCACTCTCTCGAGATGCAAATAGGTCTATTTCCGGATAACCCCATTTCTGAAAGACTTCCGCAGTCGCTTTGGGTAGCAGATGCCATTCTGCTGGATGTTTCTTTCGTGATAACCTGTCTGCTACTATATTGTACCTCCCCGGGAGATAATGAGCTGACAGCATTATTTTGTACTTGTCGACTAACTGTAGGAGTTGAAATGTTAGAGTTAGTAATGTCAACGACTTTGTTCCTCCCTCCTTCCGTATATAAGCTATCAGGGTCCGATTGTCCGATTGGATTTGCACGTGCGAACCTTTCAATAGGTTTAGGTTCTTTCTTATTGTTGCCATCACAGCAAACAGTTCTTTTTTGTTGCTGTGCCATCTCTTTTGTTGTGGTGTCCATACACCTGATACTAGCATTCCATCTAGTTGAGCACCCCAACCAATGTCTGAAGCGTCCGTCGCTAGAAAGTGGGTTGCAGGCGGGTTGTGTATTGATGACATTTGTTGAGTGGCTCCGAGCCACCAAACCAACTCGCGATGGACAAGACGTGGGATTTCCAACTTGTGCCGAGGGCGTTCTTTGTTGAAACGTCGTAGAAATATTTGCGTCTTGCGACAATGTAACCTGCCTCGTGGGATTACGTAGTTGGCAAAATTCAGCTGCCCTAGCAGACACTGTAGCTGGCGAAGACTGATGTGACTTTTTTGCAAAGTTTGATTTAGAATGCTTTGGAGGGCCGTTGTTCTTTGTTTTGGCAGTGACATAGTATTTATTGCAGTTTGCCATCGGATCCCCAGATATTCCAGGTCCTGTGTTGGTGTCAGGATTGATTTTTTGAAGTTTACCTGCCACCCTAAATGTCCCAGAAGTCTCACGGCTTCCGCAGCCTGAAGACTTAACTTGGACTGCTCTTGATTTACAAGCAGAAAGTCGTCTAAGTAGACTACTATTCGACATCCCTTTGCACGCATGATCTCCGCGATCCAGCATGTTATGGAAGAGAAAAGATGTGGAGCCGACGCCAGACCAAAAGGAAGGCATGTCATTTGGTACAGTCTGCCTCCGTAGCTGATTCTTAAGAAAGTCTGGTGTGATTTTGCAATCGGGACATGAAAATATGCCTGAGAAAGGTCCAACTTTACCATCCAATCGCCTGGTTGGAGAAATTCTGGTATCGAGGTATGAGAGATCAGTTGAAAATGTTTTATTTTCACGAAATAGTTTAATTCTCGAAGATCGAAGATTGGACGTATTGATCCGTCTTTTTTCTTCCGCAGAAAGAGTTTGGAAATAAAGCTGGGAGTTTTTTCGACCACAGGTTGCAGTACCTGTTGATCTATGAGATCCTGAATAATTCGGGACATTGTCGGAGTCTGGTTGGTGGCATATTGTTTCATAAACTGTCTTGAAGGCATGATCAGAGGAGGTCTTTTGAAGAAAGGTATTCGGCAGCCTGAAATAGCTGACATTATGAATTTGGTGGCACCGAGTGCTTTCCACCGGTGTTGGAATCTCTTTAGTTGTCCCCCTTTGAACTGCCTCAGATAGTCATATTTTCTTAGGTCTGTTATTACGAAAGGAATTTTGTTTGTTACTGTTGTTGTTGTTTTTATTTCTATAATCCCGTTTTTTGTATTGCTTTTTATAATTGTCTTGATAAGATCTATTTCTATGCTGATTATAATTATTTGATTGAGAACCAGATGGTATTGCTTCATGAAATTTTCTCTTTAAATTGGGTTTGTCCTTGGATTGAGAAATCCAGTAATGAGGCCCTCCGAGGGAACTGATTAAAGATGTCAATTTAGTTTTGTCAAACAAAAATTCTTCACTAGGTGGCACGTTTAAAAGTGCAGCTTGGATATTTTTATTTGGGATCTCGGATATTAAACGTTGACGCCTTATCTCTATACATTCGGCCCTCTTACCACAAAGAATTTGTAAAGACTGTTCAGACAGTTTGTATGATACAGATGATTTTCCGAAAGTTTCAGTAATTTTATTAAATATATTATCTGAATTTAATTCTGTTGGGTTATTGTGCGCCCAATTCACAACCCCTTGCAGTCCTGTCTGCAACAATTCTCTTTGGTACAACAAGGCGTTCGTAAGCGCGGCTACGACTTGCTCTGTTGGAGCTAAATAGTCTTTACCTTTATTAAGGCAACACATTTCATCATTGACTTTAAGATTACAGAAACCAGGTTGCGCGATCATGTCATTTAGTGCTTTTTTGTAGCGAACGTGTTGCCAGGTAGGAGAATTAAAATGTTGAAGATCAATTAATTGTTTTAATCTATTTTCATTAGCCGGCTTAATATGGTTTTTATCGTCAAACTCGGTCTTACAAATGCCCAAATCAATCAATTTTGAATCTGTCATCGAAGGGTTCACCAGAAAGTCTGGTTCCGAAAACGTAGGTAGTTTGACAGTTTCTGTAATATTGTTGTTCGATATGCCTTGCTGATGCATTATAAAACTGGTAAGGGCACTGACCTGGTTGAATAACGCGTCGACCCGTGGGTCGACGGTTACCTTTGAATCCCCTCGCTGTCTCTTACGAGGGCGCTCATCGTCATTGGACGAAGACGAGTCCGAGTTCGACGAGCTCGCGCTGCGCGCTGGTTCCCTTCCGGCACTGGTGGCGGTGGTCGGTGAATCTTCTGGATCCACTTGACCGTCGTTTGCGACATCGGGAGCAATCGCGGACATTTTCCGGCGCCCGATTTAACACCACTCAAAATTACTCTTTATTTGTTTAATACTGAGATTTATTTAGAGTATTAACGTTAAAATGGGAAAAAACACATTAACTGTTGCACGCAATATCATTTGGGCTTATTTAAAGATAGAATAATTAGAGTAACTTTGTATTTTCGGAGCTTTAATTCAGCTCGCGACGAAAGTACACAACGCTATGAATTTAAAAATGGCGGCGTTTTCCGCCTAAACTTGCTGGCGACACCTAGCGGTAAAAGATGGAACTAAATTTGAATCTAGAACCGAACATAGAACATTGATTCTATCCATAGATTATACTTAAGTACACACGGCTTCTTCATAACAATGCTGTATGTTTTCCGGAGGCACATCAATATTAAAAATACATACAGACAAACGTAGAATCTTCTCATTTTCTAAGTCGGATAAAAACTAAGTAACTACAATAAGTAGGTATAGTCGCTTATAGCTATTTAATTTTTTTTTGCAGTAATAAAAAAGGGTAAGTTTACAATGTTATTATGTTGTGCGGATAAGAATAAATATTGGCAATATTTTTAATTGTAATTACCTAAAATATTTCTCAAAAGAAACAAACAAATATGTTTCCATATTAAAATGTCTGAAAATAAAAGGGAGAGTATAAACAGTATTCCACTGGCCACTTCTAGGTGTGACGAAAGTGCTCGATTGTTTAGTAATCCCACACGGTCGGAGGCCTACAGGCCACAAGGACACTGAATAATGTAGACCGTAATGACCGGTGGCCACCGACCATGCATTCGTAATGAGTACCCGAGCTAGAAACGACTGGTTTAGAATTACGAGATTATTTAGCGGTTGGTAACATTATATTGTTAGATAAATTAAAATACCTAAAATAAAACTACCTAAAATATTGTTCTATAAATTATTATAAATGTAGGTATGTATGTTATAAATTTGTTAACGAGTTTATACTCGTACAGTGAAAGGCCTATGTCATGACCATGAATACCTACTTCACTTTTTAGATGCCTAAATAGGCCTATATAGCCGTAATTAATACCTACAAAAATGGTAAAAGTAGTTTGATAAATTTAGGTAAATTACATGTAAATAATTAAAACCTTTAAAAGTTATTCAAGAAGGAAGTGCTGCCAGCATCTTGGGAAACTTTCCCAAAGACATCGTATATGGCTTGTATAATAAAATCCTGCATAATATCTGCATTATCAAGAACATCCTGATGTTTTAGTTTTTTTTATTTACGTATTTGATATATTACATACCTGTTGGAATATAATCGATTCT
>DWPU01000107.1:0-10779 GCA_018251975.1 Urbanus esmeraldus
AAATTGTAAACCAAACGTAAATAGAATTTCAAATTTAGTTCAATATCTACAATTAAACATGCACATGTAAACTGATGTGTGTGTCGTCAATTTCAATCAAGCATCCCAAACTCCCATCGACATGAAGTGAAGTCTTAATGACGTCTCTAATGACGCGTCATGCATTCTACGAGTATAATCTCGCCTGCACTACACAGACAGATCGGACCCCACTCCATGTTGATTGAAACGAACAGATTTGTGCTCGCAAAGCATTGCGCTTGTCTACCGCCTTACTCGAGAGAAGTTGCTTAACGTTGATAGAAATGGCTTTATAAAGATCCTCTTGAAGTTTTTGTGTAGCTCCTTGTAAATTTGTGTCGACAATTTCGTTAAAATCTTCATGTAAGATGATAACAAATGAGGTTTTAGTAATGAATTTTGTACATTGTACATTAATTAAACCTACCATAATTAGAAAATTATAATATTCCGCACTGTCCTATAAGTTTTTCCACGTTAATCCTAAACGACTTTCTTGTTTGTCGCGATAGCTGAAAGATTAAAGCAAATCCGAGATTCTATCATGGAAGAACTACTCCCAAATTAATAATTGTGCGCGATTAGCCGCAAGTGAGATACCACAAACATGACATATGACATCAATTAGAGAAATGTCTCGTAAAATTCCGTGTCTAATATCACACACTGAATTCAACATAATATAAATGGCATTTTGACGTCGGGAACATTATTCCGTGTCAAGGTGTTACGGGTCGGTAACCCCGAACGTACGTGCCACCCCTTGCCTCACCTTTCCTTTTCGCGCGTAAACAATTATCATGGAATTTTAATCATGACAGCAAACAGAATCCATTTAACATCGCGCAGAAATGTCGGGGGTGTCTGAAATCTGCACGATGTCGTTTAAGTGCCGGATAATTTATTCCACATCCAGGAAATACCGATGAACCGATCGCGTCACCGAGACACCACCCTAATCCTTTGATGGATTCAACCCAACGAACGGACGGAGAAGAAAATACCGGTGGAGTGCTTGCTACGAGAAAATAATGCAAAAACTTATCTCTTAGCGATTACCCTGTGTTTTACTTACGATCTCCGCGGTAATGGTCTCTTGAACACTCCACCTGTTCTAGTTTCTTCCACGTAGTATATATTTATTAATCACGTATCATGCTACTTTGTCAAGAATATCAAGTACAGTTTGACAAATTGCATAGAGTCTGTTTCACTGTAATTAATCTGATCCAATCACGGCAACATAATTCTAGTTATTTCAGAAAAGGAAAATGTTACTATTACTTTACCATATCAGAAACAGTTTCTTATATTGTATACGTACTATTTTAATATATCAAATAATTTATTTGTAGGTCTAAAAGTACACAAAAAGAAAAGGTTTAAAACTGTAGTCGTCTCCCTTGACTGTACGTGTTGAACCCCTTTATCCTAAACATTTATTATCTAATATGCATTCACATTTAACTACTTAACCGATTGTAATAAAATTTTGCACACACTTTGCCAAAAGTACGGAAAAAAGACACTACTCTTGAGGTATAGAAAAATAACTTTTATGCATACAACCTTCCTACTTTTACATCTAGGGTCTCCTGATAGGAATGAATTTCATTTGCATTATACCTGAAGCATACAATTCTAACATACAAATGTTCATGTACACATTGACGCGAGCGAAGCCGCAGGCAAAAACTAGTAGAAAAATAATCCCACTTTCCCAGGATTGATTCCCTTAATCATCCTCTAGAACATCCACGAAAAAAGAACAAGAGTTTTCACTTCAAGCTACCTTTTTACTTAGAATTTAGGTAAAGCGACGAAAAGAATAAAATGATATAGTTCAAAGTAACTAAAAATGCGTAGCGTTAACGGGTTTACGGGAGCTATCCATGCTCTCGAGGTATTCATTCAGCCAATCACAACACTTCCCGGCGAGTCAACGACCCACCAAGCCAATCGCGGCGTACACGATCTGCTCTAGTACTCGTCAACCGAAACAAATCGACGTTATTCTCTTCTATTTTTCTAGTCACGGATGCTGTCGCTTTGGTCATCAAACGAGGCAAAAGCGATTGCGTTTTTACGTCCGCACCGCCGTCGAATTCAATCAGTTTACAGAGCATCTCAACGCGTGTGTTCAGCTGCGCTTTTCTAACTACTACAATGTATCCAACCGTACGTACGATTTTGTCGAAATGTTTCGTCACAAAGGTTCAACAGAATTTATAGCGGCCATTAAACGTAATGCTTCAGAAAAAACTTTTATAATGAACGTTCGCTTTAATGAAATACAGGTATTTAAAACTTCTTCACTCGTTTTAACGAGTTGAAAGAGGAGACGAACATTACTCAAAAGCAGCAGGTCTAGCACATCTAAAATGGGACGTAGAATTCCACGTCGGAACGGTAAATCACATTTTTTAAGTGCACTAGAAATTAGATGTGAGGTTATGCAATAACGCTCTACAGTTACCGAGAATATATTTCAGTGAGCGCTTAAAGTCGCCCGTGTGAGGCGGTTAGCTGTCGCAGACGTTCCGCTTCGAGTTCAGCGAGCGGAGCGCGTGTGCACCGAGCATTACGAGCCGTCTAACAGTGCCCTCCATAATTAACATAGCGGCATCGCATGCTAGATAATAATTATGTATTTCGCTAACTATAAATAACAATGGATTAACAATGCGAGGAGCATGGACCGGTAAGATGCATGCGGTGGACGGCGGCCAAAAGTCAGTCGGGCGAGTAATTCGCGCCCGGCCCACCCCGGGATTAACAATTTGGTGAGCAGATTGTTTGCGGGAATACATTTCCGACAATGAATTTATTATACGAAAACAGAATGTAAAATCTGCCACCAATAAAGTGCGGCGACCGTATTTCTGCCTTAGGCATTTTAGTGCCACGCTAATTGCTAGCAACAAACAAATATATTGCACGAACGGCATCAAACTGATTCGGGCTTGTGGCCGTTCATCACGTTCATGTCGCACGATCGGAAAGCCTCAAATTATGTACAATCGTTTTTGATTTTTAACGTTGTTCATGTATTTTTGAAAACAATTTTTATTTGCAACCTAACAAGATTCGAAAGCAAATTTTTGGTTTTTCTTCAAACAACATCTATTTTCATATCCTCATCAACATCAACTGAGACTAATTTTATTCCTCAAATTGTTTGCGCTCTGTTTTGTGCGAAATAGCAATTTGGTAAACAAGTACGAGTCTCTTTAAGTTTTGATTTTTAAAATGATTATCAAATTAAAGTTTAATCTTTGTTCAGATTTCATATTAGAAGTCAGATACAACAAAGAGTTTCAGAACTCACTTTTTTGGTTGCAGAATTACAAAGTATAACACATGTGATGAAAAAAGTTATACGAAGCAGGCAGTGTGCCACTTGTGTGGCAAACGTCAACGGAAAATTGGGCGCTTCGTTCGAAGGCGAAGAAACGTTGCCGAGCAATCCGACCGCTACGCAAACATACGCCGTCATCAAAGACAGACACTGTGTTATGAAAACAAGCAACCGAGAACAAACACAAACAAACACGAAACAATTGATGAGAACCGAGAGCGAAGGAGGGCGCGGTTGTTACGTAGGTGTTCATTACTTGATGAACAATTTCTTCAAGACAAAAATAACTTTGCATACCATACCACACTTCGCTAAATGCACTGGAAATAGAATTTGTTTACGCAAACCGTACGTTTATAAGTCCAAATATGTGAGTTTAAATGCAGTTAGCGCTCGCTAACAGGAACTGTGGACATAGTAGGAAACTAGACTAATTACACTTCGAGAGTAGATAGAAAGGGTTGAATTAGAAGGCGTCAACTAAAATATTTAAATGATGTCATAATACATTTTTTAGTTTAAATTCAGAAAGATTTTAAGTTAGGTATCTATCATGAAGTTTTGCTTTGGACAGTTACTGACAGACTCATTTTCGACTACCTACCTTTGAATTTATTTCAGTATTTTATAAACATTTTGATCGTTTAATATTTGTAAGCGAAGTTGAACGGAATGCCACAACGATTTCTCAGTTTAATTGTAAACGTGTTTAATATATATTTCTGCAGAACAATTTCAATATTAGAAGCGATTATTATTTCAGTTTGTCATTTGACGCTCTCGACATAACACTATACGTTTTTTTATATCGTGTATGACATTTACATACGAAAACCGTAAAAAATATATCGAGACTGGATTTAGAAATCGAACCCAGAAACTAGCATCCAGAAGTATGTGAACACCGTTTAACATGAACCCCACTGATGAATCAATCATATCTAGTAATTTACCTAACTATGCTATAATAAATTGACTGATTTCTCCCAAGCAGCTACACAATCCGGTAAAGAACTAAGGACGTAGAATAATAAAAAGGCACTCGCATGAACACAAATAAAAAACGAACAACGTGTAACACAAGAGCGGTAGTTTAACTCAGTGCGCTTCGCTCACTTATCGATAGAGGATGTACATGGAGCAAGCGTCACGACGCGAAATTGAGTTGTTTAGCTTAACGCGATAACGATAAATCGTACCGGTTCAACTGAGCAATTACTGTCGTGTGCTTTATTCGCCTTCTTGATGATACAATTAAACGTGCTAAATTACACAACTATCTGTTTGTCAAACGTGTATACGACGGCAGTGAAACATCTGGTTTATCGGTATCATAAATATAAATTAGATGGGGTAAACTAACGATTCCTGGCTTGTTTATATCTTCCGATATGAACTTTAATATCATTAATGTTACTTTGTTGTCTTCAATCTAAAATAGAATCTTACCAATAATGTGTGTCGCAAGATACAGAGATCTCTTAAAATGGTCCATTTCTCGGAACAAAGGAGAACTAAAATTGTGTTTGAATCCACTGTAATCTTCTTAATGAAGGCCTCAACAAAGTCGTTTATCTATGATTTGATGATACATTACCTGAAACAAAAAGAAATATACAATCAGTATCTATTATTAAAACCAAGGTAACAGTAATCTATAAAATCGCATTTTTTCATTTTAGTGAACAAGCAAGTTGAAGGCATAATGCGAGTAAATCAACCTGAGGGCTAGTTAACAATGTAGATTAGAGAGAAGATAGACTAGTGTTTCGTGTGATGTAAAAAATCCACCAATGAGCACATTCCGCGGCCAATGCTATGGCTAGTTGTGTCTATTTTTAAAGTGTAAATCGCCACAAACGCTGAAATCGCTTCCGTGAAATGGTCAAGGGAGCGGGTGGCCCAGTGTAAGTAAACTAATTTGCGGCAGCCATTTTGCAATATGGCGCGCATTATAACGTCTCTTTATCGAGTCCATTTGGCCGTTGCTACTCTTTTTAATAACGTGCTTTAATTTTATGCGCCTGTATCTCTGGGGTTATAGCTTAATTGGGGTTTTTCGTACTCAAGCTTGCGTTTTTTTATTATTCATTGCCTACGTAACGAATGTAATTCTTCCGGATTTTCATTCGTACTGCTACTTTGTTTAAGTCCCTTGTGTTTACTGTCTTTTATAAGAGCTTCAGTAAGTTATTGTAAAGGACTCATTGCTCAATAGTAAACCTTTATTTTACGTGTAATTTTACTTTTATAACAGATAAAATATTTTACAATACATGAACAATAGTATTATTTACGACGTTAATCATATAAACACTTAGACTGGAATTTCTATTATATTTAAAATATGATGTTATCTGTTGTACCTGTTTGTTTTGAATGGTAATTCAAGCAACGCATGTGGGCAGAGTAGTGGGCGATGTTTTGTTTTGTTATGATATCTAAACAATCAGGTTTCTATTTATTTTTAGATAAGTAGGTGTTAAATAATATTAGTGCTATACATAATTACAAGAAAATACATATATTTATATCCACAATCTTAGTTACTCAAATAAACAACACTTTAACCATATAATTTACGTACTAATCTGAACTATATTAACATTTAACACGCACATAAACAATCCTGATAAAAGGGAAGACATCGAACCAGTACAACAGGTGGATGATGCAATTATAAAAATAATTAACATAGATTATGGCCAAAACAGTATCACTGAAAACAGAAATGTTCAAAAACAAAGTCAAGACAAATATAAAGGAAATGTAGAAAACTCTCCGTGAAATGACGATGTTTTCATTTATTCCCTCTCAAATTAACGATCCCTAAACCCAGAGAGATAAATGAACTCGCAAACGAAACGGCATTATAGTGCGTAAATCCAGAGCTAAGGTGATTTTTACAGCCCGAAGCGGTGGGATAATGGAAATGTTTGATTGTTAAAGCTCACTTGATTGTTTGCCCTCTGTGCAAATGATCATCGGGCACGCCGTTACTGTCTATACGGTCAATTTGCGCTGAATATTTGTACGCTTCTAATTAAATAACAGTCATTAAAATCAACGCGATAGTTAGCGTAAAATCAAATTCAGTTTGTTTGCACATTGCTTTCAATATATTATTGTCACCGTAGGCAGAACGGTTTATTTGACTCTATAAATCAATTCGTTTAATGCACTATGATCAAACTATACTGCAATATTTCTGACTGTTTTTCTTTTACTCAATATGTGTCATGTAAAGTCTTGGTTCCTTTGTTGCCTTTATAAGAGAATATATATACATTTTTATTACGAAAACGCATATTAAATTAATTACATTCATACAAAAGCTTTAAAAATCAATAAAAGTACGAAACAATCTGATTCGCTATAATACCCTGGAGTATTATAAAACTTTTTAAGACATTAAAAGCCAGTTTTCAAATTAATTTCCCAATCAAATAAGCGAAACACTTGGCAGTTTATCACGGTTTATAAAAAATTAAGGCTATTAATCACAATATTAGACAGCTATTGGCGAGGGTTCGATTCGAGGAAAAGATTTTCGTTTATCGAAAATCGAGAATAAAGAAAAGTATTTTAGTCTCGGATTTCTTGTGAAGTTTATATTTTTAAAGGTGGAGCCGCGATTGATATTAAATGGATACTTTTAAAGTAATGGAAAACTTTAATATTGGGCTATTGCGGTATTGGTTCATACAGAAGCGGAAAGTAGGTATTGCCCATTTTAGAATTGTGAAATTTTCTAAACGTTATGTTAAAAATATAATGTGGCCGAAAATAATATTGAACTCGGCCCGAAATAATACTCCGTGACTAAAATCCCCTGATATGCTAATTCAATCATAACAATCTTCTAACGTATAAGACACAAAACAAATGGTAAACACTGGAAGCAATAATAAATTTTATGACCAAGAACTTTGTAAGCTAGGTATATTGAAATTATAATTGAAACTTTTGGCTCTTACGCATTAAAATGATCTTGAAAATGATTTACCTCTTCTTTAACCCTCTGATTAGCTACGTACTTACCCATATAAAGTTTAAAACAGTAACTTTACAATACACTACAATATACAATCATGTGTCGGAATTCTAGATTAATTTCGGGTTGTTGAGCCAACAGAGTAAATAATTTTTCAGAGGCATGTGTATCACTATAAAAGTTATTTAATTGATATAAGTGTTTAAGGCTCACTGCCTTAAGTACTTATCTTTCGGCTGCATATTTACCCTGTTGGAAAGGTAATAATTGGGAAATTGGAACTAGAGTATCGCTTTTCTTGAAATTCAAATGCTTCCTGTACCTACTTCTATTTGCTTTTGAGCAAACAAGAATTCCTTTTACCTCCGCTATTACGTTTCAGTGGAAAATGTCTTTATGGAGCAATTAATTATTGCTAGTGTAAATATACGGCAAAATAAAATCAACAGTTTGGAATATCACATTACATTTCAGATATTTTTCTCTTATACTTTAGAATCATAAAGCAAAAGACGTATAAATAGTTACCTAAGATTTTTCACTACAACTTGTTGATAAGGAACTTTAAACAGCAGCATAGTTACTCTACAGTATAGCACTGTAGAACCAGTAAAACCACAAATAGCTTCTGATGTTAAATGTCATTAATAGTCATAAAATAAATATATGCAGAGATTGATTACCGGTATGAACAACTTTATATAAATTCAAGTAAATTCAAGTAAGCAGGTACATGAAATTGTTTACTGAAGATAGCTTTAAAAGTACCTCCGAAGTCTCAAGTTTCTCATCTCATTCACAAGTTCCCGCCGTACCTATCGTATGTAAAGTGAAAGTGCATTCAGTTGTCGTGTTGTGATACTGCAAATATCTCGATCCGCTCTGCTCTGCACCCATTACGTTTGTATCTATTTTATTGTCTCCTGGTGCAGATTATGAGCATTACGATATCTATTTGGTATTTATACTCATTCTACGCGTTGGTTGGTGCAAGGTTTTGTCCCCTTAAATGAGGTTGTAGCTCAAACTTTAGATCAATTTTTGTGTTCCATATTCCTAATTGGCAAAAATTGAGCCCTTGTATTTTTTATTTTATTTTATATCTATCTTTTTTCTTGTCTGTTCGACTGTTGGTACGCCAAGGACATTCTCATCAGTCTATCAGAAGAAAGTTATGTTACAGGAACAAAGTGAATTGATTTTTTTTTGTGGTTTATCTAGTCTTAAAAATACAATTGAAAATTCTCAATTTTTTTTCAACATTGATGGGTAAAAATCAAATAGTGACATATTATGTCCTTCTACGGCTTACAAATATGACCCATTCCCCTATCATACGTTACAAAACTGCAAACGTAACCTATCGTTCAAAATGCTAAGAAAACTCAAAAATTATTAATCAGAATTGTCAACATAAATCATTACAAACGACCAGGCGCACAGAAGTGCGTGATACAGTGATATAGAAATCTCATTAGGTATATCAACGTACGCGACGCGTGCCTTATCGTATGACAAGTGAAAGTGCATTCGGTTGTTGCGATACGAGCAGTGCGAATATCTCGAGCGGTCGTTCATTCCGCTCGTGAGCCGGCTGACCAGACGCCCTGTTCAATAGCACCTGTTACGTTTGTACCTGTTTTGTTGCGCTGCAATACTTAGCTCGGATGTTTGTTACGTGTGCGAAATACGGGAAATACTTATCTATCTACTTACGTATCTTATTACGGTATAGTGAACAATATTTGTGTAGTTATTTCGTTTTTCATAAATAAAGTTATTTAAAAAGTTACTTCTATTGTTATTTAAGCAAAGATGCTTAAAACGTCTAAACGAATCTCTTGCGTTTCTTTAATTATAGTTTAAATTAAAATTAAGAACATAATGAGTTTAATTTTATAAAAAAAATACTCTTGATGACCTACGAGAACTCGCTTATATAAATAACAATTGGAGCTCTCTAATTGTTTATTAATGCGCAACAATACTTAATTAGACTATTTAGAAATAAACTGTTCATGTAGCATATTATTATCGTTATTTATAACGCTTCACACAGACATGTGGCAATTTTACTGATATAAAAATACCACTGAACCATCAGATCGTGTAACCGATTAAAAAACTTGCAATTCTCCTATTCGCATGTAGAAATAATCAAGATATATTATAATATTTATATTTGACTAATTCTATATTTTATTTGAAATTAAACTAGCATACAGGAAAGCCAATGAACGAAATACTCTGCAATCGACCCCAAATGAGATTGAAGTTCATCTTAAGTCCTTCGTAAATACGTTAATTTGAATGCCTTGTTTTGATATTTTTTTGCTTACCACACTTCAAACTTAAACACAACATCGCTTTACAGTAACCCTTAACACTTTTTTTATAAGGCAGAAATAGAAACTATGCCTCATAAAACCAAATTGCGAAGTAGACTTCTACATTTCACCGTTCAAACCGAATTTCGAACCACTGGTTTCCAACCCCTGGTTTCAACCCCACTTTAGTTAAATTAGTCTAGTTGGATAGTTAGGAAATAGCGCACGGCGGAGTGCGAAACAATTCGCGACAGGCTTCATCCACGCACTTGGAAAGGTGTCGTTGTTAGTGTCGGATGCAGATTGCAGACTCTCTCCTCATGTGGCGTGCAAATTAATGCTTTTCGTTGCATATCACATCACATACCTCTTGAAACGCGCGCGGTGTAGCGCTCGTGACGCACCTAGAAACTATACGTAGAAAGAATGCACTTTTGCGTATTCGCTCGCGAAACGCATACACAATGTTCAGTTTACGGTCGTATTTGTTAACTAGCCTTAATTCGTGTCTCCGCTTTTGGTGAGCAGCAATTTAGTAAAACTTTGTACATTTTATTCATAGAAAACATGAAAATACTTTATTTCAATCATTAATAAAATTATTACAATTGAATTTGGCAATTTGGAATAATAATAGGTCATCTCTATTGAAACCATTTATTCAACGTTACTTTTTCTAGTAGATCTGTTTAACAATTCTAATCAGAGGGTGGGCGTAACGATACCTACATACAGATTTACAGAATATTAATGTATGTAGAAATGGAGAGGCTTTGAATTATAACATGAGTTGATTATATTTTACGACAAACGTAATAATGAGGTCTACATATAAATATGTCGAGAACAAACATGTTATTTATTCGGATAAAAATTTTTATATTCATTTCGTATCCAGAAATCTAATCAAATCCGACATTACTTTAAGTATGTTCGAGTATGCTCACCCGTAAATTGAAGTCCGATTTGTATGTACAATATATAGGTACATGTAGTTATCTTTTCTTGCGGTCAGACTTCTTGGCAACATTTTATGTATATAGAATTGTAGATATCTAAACCTATATATTATTCATATT